>JABXJD010000275.1:350000-477500 GCA_013375575.1 Percina caprodes
AGTGCTCGTTTTTCCCCACCAGACTCCATGTAAATAAACAGTAATTTTGGCATTGTAAGATACACTTCATTTAAACAAAAGAAACTAAATAAAACAATGAAAAGCCTTTTTTTGGTCGTCTCTCCACTTTTCCAACAATCACAATTCTAGTTTTGGTTGCAATAAACACAGTTTACCGATTTTTTTACATGTGAAAATATATTGGCTCTATGCACGCTAATAGTATTGCTTTTTTAAATGGAGTCTGGTGGGTTTAACACTAGCGACTTCACAGCTGTTTTTGGTTAAACAGAAACGTCTCAAAGGGGTTTTAGAGGCCTATTTCTGAAGGGATCCTTTCCATAATGTTGTCAGACACTTAGAATATTAATCTGAGCCTTTCAGTGGCAAAACGAGCACTTTTGTGAAAGTAAATACAAGCTGGACAATTGTCCTATTAACTTACGTTGTAGCTTGTTGCAACAATCTTGCTTAATACCGGACCAATGTCAAAGATTATTGTTCCCATCAGTCACTTAGACACAAACACATAGGGTCCAGGTTGAAAAAAAAAAAAATGGTAGTTACCCTTTAAGTGACTAAGGCCACTTTCTGAAACAGTAGGCTAAATGTGGAGGTCAGAAGATCAGGACTTATTCCAGTTTGTCATTATGAGAAGGCGGTACCACCAAGGTCAGTGATGTGAAAGGCTGAACCATGATTTGTATGATCGAGCAGAACTGTCATCAGAATGAACCAGAGCAATTCAATAGAATCCGATTGGCTGTTCCATACGCCTTCCCCCAAAACAGTTTGCCTGGCCTAACAGTGTTCAGCCTAGCAACCACACTGTCTGGTGGTGTCAGGGGGGGCTCTGTTTTTTTTTTTTTCTTTTTTTTCTGTGCACACTCTTATGTGGAATCCTGGGGCTTTCCCACTTTCACCGCTGCAAAGTCACACATGTCTGGACCTCTTTGGCCTAAACCACTTCTTTCTCCCAAAAACATGTTTTACCTGCAAACCTGATCATTGGAAATCCTTCCAATCAAGACTTTACTGGCGCTCCATGCGTTTTCCTGTAACCCCCTCACAGTATCCATCTATAAACCCAGTTATCATCTAACTATGCACAACTCTCTTCCTCTCTATTCTTTCTCCGCTCTCCTCCAGATTAATTTCAGGTGTAAACCGTCTTTCAGAGAATCAAGCTCCAGGAACATCCGAGAGGTGAGTTTGGGGTCCGAGCGGTGCTGCCGCGGTGACTCGGGGGATAATATTTTTATGTTGTTCGTGACAAAATTGTCCATTTCACTGTAATTTGTGTGTGTGTTTTCAGTCTATTGTGGTGCGTCATCACTGGGTGCACCGGAGACGGCAAGAAGGCAAATGCAAACAGTGTGGGAAGGTGAGTTGTGTTTTATCTTGACCAAAAATCATTTTAATCTTCTTATGATAAGTTTTTTTTTCTAAGTAGTACGGTATAAACCCTCTTTCTCTCTTGCAGGTTCCCCAAATAAATCAGTTGTACCCTAAATTGCTTGAGTTCCCCACTTCACTAAAAATACATTTTCTGGTAGTTTAATGTAATTTTTAGTAGCAGAGCACACAATAACTTAATAAGTTCCTGTTTTTTTCTGTGCAGGGTTTCCAACAGAAGTTTGCTTTCCATAGTAAAGAGATTGTAGCCATCAGTTGCTCCTGGTGCAAACAGGCTGTGAGTACTTTTTTGAGTATTTTTGAATTTTAACATTGGGACTAGGCCTGCACGATTCGGAGTAAAAAAATAAAAAATTAAAAAAATAAAATAAAAATTGTGTATTCCCATGGGAATACACAATTTATTTAATTTAATTTTTTATTTTTTTTTGCTTTAAATTGATATCACGATTCTCTGCCATGATTTGTTTTTTTTGTTTTTTTGACCACGACAAAACAAAAAAACAAAAAAATCGCAAAACCAAACCAAGACTAGTATAGTGTTTGCGTATAGTTTTTTTTTTTTTAAAAGTAGTATTTAAGTAGTTTAGTTTTAGTTGCTTTTTTTTGTAATATGGGCTATTTGTAGGGCGATTCAAAAAGGTCAGAAAAAACAACATACAATTTTAGAAATATGTATTCACAATGTATTCAACAATAACACCAGTATATACATTTTATATATATATATATATATATATATATATATATATATATATCGATGAAGAGAAGGGAGAGCATCGCACAAAACTAGTAGCATTTGTAATGCATTCGGCTTGTAAAACTAAATGAAAATCAAAGTCATCAAAAAAAAAATTTTTTTTTTAAAAATTAAAAAATTAAACAAAAATTAAATAAAAATTAAAAAATTAAATAAAAAATTAAAAAATCGTGAACTGAATTGAGATCGCGATTTTTATGATGAATCGTGCAGGCCTACCACAAAACGTCTTATTAGTATTTTATTATTTTTTTTTGCAAAATGACTGTATGTCATTTCTGTTCTACAGATCTCAATTAATAAATGCATTGTATTGCTGTATTTCCCTCTTTTAGTACCACAACAAGGTGTCCTGCTTTATGCTCCAGCAAATTGAGGAGGCTTGTCCAATAGGAGCTCACGCTGCCCTTATTGTTCCACCCACATGGATCATTCGAGTCCGACGCAATCAGGTAATACTGCTGTCAATTTCAGTGCTGTCTAACGATTCATGTAATAGTTAACTTGCAATTAATCACACATTTTAATCTATTGCCAATGTCTCGATTTCTTTTTGTCCCATTATTTTGTTCTCATATAGCCGACTGTAGTGTTCAATTTCCTGTTGTTTTGTTTCTGGTCTAGCTACATGTGGTGTGGAGTTGTAGTTTTTCTAATTTTACTAGTTGTTGCAACAGCATGTCCAAAAAGAACATTAATCTTGCGATTTAAAACAAATTGACGGCGTTAAAATGGCTTTGCGTTAACGCCGTTAATAACAACTGACAGCATTCATTTTTTTTATTAGAATTCCATTAACAGTAGAACACACATCTCCCTTAAAGACACTATCAGCCAACACAGACACCAACAAATCCTTGGGCCTACATTGAAAATAATAAGAATTGTTATTGTAATAATAAACCACAGTAAAGCAAGTAACTTACAAGATATGCAATCAAGTATTATATAGTATTCATGTAGCAAAAACATAATGTCAGATAAGAGAGAATGACATCCAATCACTTCATAGGTGAGCAAAAAGACATTATGGGGACAACAAATGAGCAGTTAGTAAGTACACAAATTTACAAAATATGATTTCCAAAGGCCAAGGGAACTTTATCAGGATGCATAGTATCCTGATCCATGAAATAACTGGCCTTTAATAATAAAAATGGGCCTGCCTCTATGGGAATTTAACATAGGGGGGTGTATACTTATGCCCCCTGTATTTTAAGGAAGAACATTTATTTAATTACAATACATTAGTCATTCACAAAGAAAATTGGTGTCCTTAAAAGGTTGGATTTTCCTAAATTTTTTGAATTAAGGCATTAAGATCAATTTCCAAAAGATGGTTTTTATTCCTCTTTTTAATCAACTTTAGCATGGGTGTGGGAACTTTCTCAAGCCACTGTGTGTGTGTGTGTATATATATATATATATATATATATATATATATATTTTTTTATAATTTTTTTTATTGAAGGAATTGCACAGTACAGGTTACGTATCAAACAATATATTTCCCTTCAGTTTTACTTTTTTAATAAACCGGAACAGGATTACCCTCACCCACCCTTTCCATACCACTCTTGACAGTTCACACCACCACCAAGAGAGAAAAAAAAAAAAAAAAGTATATATATATATAAATAAATAAAAAAATATAAAAAAATAAAAAAATAAAAAAAAAAAAAATAAAAATTAAAAATTTAAAAAAATTAAATGATATTAATGTACATTCTCACAGCTATGCATCAAAATTACCTTAAACATACTTACAAAATAAGTAGAATAGCAATAAAAGGTGTCTCATACTTCAGGCAGTGCTTTAAGATTCTCAAAATATGTCACAAAGGGTTGCCATTTTAAGTAAAATTCAGATCTGGCAAATTAAACTCGAGATCTCGCAAAACAAAGTCAAAATCACACAAAAGTGTATGTGTTTTTATTTTTTTAAATTTTATTTTCTTCCCTCCATGTCACCTTCGGGGCTCCGTTCCAAACTTGATTTTTCTCTAGATTGAGAAAAAAAAATAAAACCCCCATCACGTCCCCGACCAGACAGATGGAGAACTAGTCCCCATCTGTCTGAACGCTGTCTCCAGACCCGTTTAGGACTCCGATGTCCTTGTGTAGCCATGACGACCCGATCTCTAGCTCCCCCATCGAGGCTGACAGCTCGTCCTTCTCGTTAGCCGGCGATCTCATGCTGATGAACGCTATATACGGCTTTTATATCTCTCTCTTTGTGTTCCTTTTCACTCCTGCCCTAGATCCTTTGTATGTCCCCCTTTCCTAAGCTCCTTGGGGATTTCACGCTCAGTAAAAAAGAAAATAACAGAGCTTAGCGGTACACAATGGCGTGAGGACAGAGCTAAATATTACAAGGGAGTATTCCCACAACTTCTTCGACTACGTGAACGCACAACTAAGCTAAAGACAAACATGAAATAAGAATAATTATCGCAGCTGTTGCTGAGTGCCTGAACCAGATCCGAGGGTGAGGTGGCTACTCTGTGGTTTGTTCGCAAAACTCGCATCATAAAAATGGGAGACATACATATTCACAAGCACTACAACAGCAGGCAACAAATTGACAGCCAGTCAATTGCCATGGTATAGTTTAGTACACATTTTCTTTAGTGTCTTTCCTTATTAATGTTCCCCCATACAAAGCAAAAATAATATTCTGCATATCTTGGTCTGTCTAACTGTCTGTGTTCTGTGTAACTGTGTAATTTCATTGCCGTACAATATTTTTGACAACTGGAAATTCGGTGCCATTTAATAACAGTGCAATATTTAATATTTAACCATTTCATTTCATTACAGTGCAATATTCCGTCTTTAATACTTTTGACACGCCAATAACTCCGTGCCATTTCATAACAGTGTAATATTATTTTCATGATGCGTATACAAACCATATTTATCTTTCTTACTATTTTGTATATGTATATAGTCATCTCAGGAACTGTGCACCTCGCCTCCCCCCCCCCCTTTTTTTTTCTTCTGTACTACTTATATTTTATACTTTATTTTTCTTGTTGACACTGTAAAGGGGTTGCTTCAATCTCGTTGCACAGGTATTGCACATGTGTATAATGACAATAAAGGCATTCTATTCTATTCTATTCTATTCTATTCTATTATGACCTCATAAGGGGAAGATTCCAGATCGGCCCATCTGAGACCCAGGGCTCGGTTTACACCTATCGCCATTTCTAGCCACTGGGAGACCATAGTCAGGCTGGGGGATGCATGTTAATGTTGTAAAAACCTCATAAAGTGACATTTTCATGCCTTTTGATGAGGTGCTTTGCCTTAAACTTCCCCGTACAGATTTGTTTTAATGAAGGGAAACCCCTTTTCTCCGTGAAATCCACCTGCAGCTGATCTGCAGCTGATGGCTCTGTTTTGTGTCTCCAACAGTCATCTATGAAGTCCAGTAAGAAGAAGAAGAGAACGTCATTCAAGAGGAAAAGCAGCAAGAAAGGAGCAGAGGTCAGTCCTGCACTACTATTTTTCAGCGCATATCACTGTTTTCTGTTCATGGTACACATATGAAACGCATACAATTTGGTTTTGGTTCTATGCTTTGTATGGGACCCACTCTGAAACTCTCTTAAGGATAACACCATCTTTAAAGATATAGCTGACAGACATGATGTGCGATAAATGTGGGCTTTTTTTTAGAGAATAAATCATATTTTTATAGAATAGAACAGACCGTCTAGGCCGTTTTTTTGGAAGATAAATGACCCGTCTCAACGTTTTATTTACCTGATAAGTGAAAAAAGTGAATTATTAAAAAGTGCGATACTTTGTTTCAGCCACAGCTCTGTTTGTCGCATTCCTAAACCTTGACTTCAAGATTGTAATTTTCACTGTAAATGCATATCGGTTCCAAATATCAGTTTCATTAATTACTAATAATTGGTATTGGGCTTGAAAACCCAGTATCTGTCGATCCCTACGTGAGATACCTTCTGAAAGGCTAATGTGGGTTAATAGTTGAGGGACACCAGCCTGTAGATAAGTCCCATGTTAGACAGCCTAAGTGGGCAAGCCATTCTACAGAGGAACTTAGCAGATCATCTTCCTCTCCGACAGGAAGGACGACAGTGGAAGCCGTTTTTGATCCGACCCATCCCTTCACCGCTGATGAAACCTCTGCTGGTGTTTGTCAACCCCAAGAGTGGAGGAAACCAGGTACCCAAGTCCAAAAGCTCTTGATTTCAGGCTCAACTGGTCAATGGATGTCTACTTTGACATCAGTGACTGGTGTCTTCATTCAGATGTTGGCCTTTTTTATTTTGCTATATATCCTTTATTTTAGCACAAGGACTGAGACACTTTTCCAAATTTCCAAATACATACATTCAAACATTTCAAAACAGCTACAAATGGTAACTTATGATGTTCTTTAATATTTTCAATTACTATTCTGATAAGGCACCAGAGAATATTGCTCAGCTGCATCTTGGAATTCATTCCCTCTACTCTACATTACTGCACCTACCCCATTCAGTCCTGCATCTGAGTGTATTACAATCCAGAAAATGTAGTGGTATAATTTAAGAAATTACTTGACAGACTGGTTGTATACACGTAAAGCTTTGTAAATAAATATGTAATGCTACATCCTTCGCTAATCGAGAGCGAACCAGTCTGAGGCGTGCATATAAAGTGATTGAGCATACAGTGGCTTGAGAAAGTTGATTTAAAAAGAGGAATAAAAAAACCCATCATTTCGTAATTGATCTTAATGCCTTAATTCAAAAAATTTAGGAAAATCCAACATTTTAAGGACACTGATTTTCTTTTTGAATGAATAATGTATTGTAAGTAAATAATTCCAGTTTTAGAAGGAATTATATTTTAATTCCAAAGGCCAAAGGAACTTTATCAGGATGCATAGTATCCTGATCCATGAAATAACTGGCCTTTAATAATAAAAATGGGCCTGCCTCTATGGGAATTTATATACTTATGCCCCCTGTATTTTAAGGAAGAACATTATTTATTTACAATACATTAGTCATTCACAAAGAAAATTGGTGGCCTTAAAAGGTTGGATTTTCCTAAATTTTTTGAA
Organism: Percina caprodes; assembly: GCA_013375575.1. NCBI lineage: Eukaryota > Metazoa > Chordata > Actinopteri > Perciformes > Percidae > Percina > Percina caprodes. The sequence goes on from JABXJD010000275.1 coordinate 357,263, forward strand.
TTAAGGCATTAAGATCAATTTCCAAAAGATGTTTTTTTATTTCTTTTTTTAATCAACTTTAGCATGGGTGTGGAAACTTTCTCAAGCTTGGTCCCATTCTCAGTCTGAAGAGATATTAAGTAGAATCACCTGATAAGGACCAAAAACCAATGTTTCGGACTCGGACCTTGACCCGCCTCTCTCAAGTTAGGACTTTACTGGACTTGAGTCTTACGAGACACTGTCTCAGTGCCAGTGCATGCACTGTAAGTAGATTATGAGTAAGGTTAGTTACTTTCAAGTCTTTTAAATTCATATTGGTTTCTCTGTCTGACAGGGCAATAAGATCCTGCAGTCCTTTATGTGGTACCTGAATCCCAGACAGGTATTTGACCTGAGCCAAGGTGGACCACACGAGGGGTAGGTCTCTCAGACAGACACACACACACACACACACACACACACACTGAATTGACCATTAACTAGTGTCAATCTTTTAGCCTGGAGCTGTATCGTAAAGTCCATAACCTGAGTATCCTGGCCTGTGGAGGAGACGGCACTGTAAGTAGTAACACACACACACACACACACACACACACACACTAGGATTAGGGCCACATGTGAAAAATGGATTACAATAATGAGTTTAATGTCAGAATCTTGACATTTTTTCATCAAAATTCGAAATAATCTCAAACCAATCATTTCACATGTGGTCCTAGTCCAGTGTGTCCACTGGCAACGTCATCATAACGAATTTGCGTTAACACAATTCAATGCAATTTCAATTTTATTCATATAGCGCTAAATCACCACAACAGTTATCTCGCTGCGCTTTTCATAAAAGAGCAGGTCTAGACCGTACTCTGGGATGTTATTCACAGAAACCCAACAGTTCCCACCAAGAGCAAGCACCAGGCGACAGAGGCAAGGAAACACTTCCTTTTAAGAGGCAGGTTGGGGGTGAGAGAGAGAGACAGAGGGACGAGAGAGCACAAGACTCCAGGAAAGGGAAGAAGTCGAGTTAGTAACATGCATTAATGGGATGAGGTTGCATGCAGATGGAGAGAAGGAGGGGGAGAGGTGCTCAGTGCATCATACTGTACACAATGTAATAATGTTGCGTTCACACCGGCTGTGTAAATGTGCTTCACGTCGCAATACCTCGTCGAGTTTGACGAGTTTGTCTTTGTATTCAATCGCTATACAACAGTAACTTTCTCTGTATCCTGAAAAGACGAGATTTACTACATCCGATATATATATATTTCTGAAAAAATAAAAGAAATACGACTGAATCAGTTTAGTGAGGTGCTGATTGAGATGTGAACCAGAATCAGATTCTTTCTTAAATTCCTAGTTTATGAGCCACTTTATTGCTAGACTGTGAACCTGTAGAATGTGTGACAGTGATTACAATGTCTGTCTGATTATTATTTAATTATAATCAATAATTATTATTTAATTGAGTATTTAATTGAGTGAGTAGTGCCCATGCCCATGTCATCAGCATACAATCATATGATGTCATCTGATAGTATTATTACGTATGTATACATTAAAAACCAGGTGGGCTGGATCCTGTCTTGTCTTGATGAACTGGCATTAAATCCTCAACCGCCTGTTGCCGTGTTACCACTAGGGACAGGAAATGACCTCGCCAGGACCCTCAACTGGGGAGGGGTGGGTACAAATGCTGAAAAGACACCTACACACAATACAACTGTATTAGTGAACACAAATAGTCCAATTCAATGTTGTTGGCAATCTTATTCAGACTTCAAGAAAGTTCAGTTGTCTAAAGTTATTTTGTCGCATCAACATACAAATCTTGTTTTATATTCATTTACATATATTTGTGTATATGTATCTATAGTTCTTGTATGTAACTCTGCATGTATTCCAGGGCTTTACAGATGAACCTCTGTCTAAGATCCTGTCCCATGTTGAGGATGGAACTGTTGTCCAGTTAGACAGATGGAATCTACAGGTTGAACCAAACCAAAGTGCAGGGGCTGAACCGGACGAACAGCAAACCGATAAGGTCAGTGGCAGTGCACATACGTCATATCCAGAAACTCTAGGCTGACGTCCGACGCCGTGGACAACAACTCTTCTTATGGAAAAATTGTGGATGCCTCACTTTTGGTATTTAAAACGAATGTTCAAGTTAACATAAATGTGCTTAGCTGCTGTATTGCCATAAAGATTTATTTGGCTATCCAGGATCCTCAGAAATGTAGATGATTTTGGCGAGCCCATGGATGTATAAAAGCATAACTCTCACCAACCTGTAACCTCAACAGTGTTGCCCGTTGGCATTTATCAAACTTAATGGGCCCACGCCAATTAAATACCAAATGCACCTGCGCCTACCCGTGCACCCATGGGTGTGCTGGTCTAACAGTGAGGTGTGGCAGCGAACGTACGTGCCAAAGCAAATGAAACATGAGCTCGCAGATTCATCTGGTTCCCAGGGTATCACCTAGTGCTCCCGCGTCAATCCTGCCTTCTTTTTTTTAACCCTTGTGTTGTCCTCGGGTCTAATTTGATGCAATTTCAAAAAAATGTAATATAAAAAAATATGGGTTTTTTTCAACCAAATTGCCATAATTTAACATAGAATCATAGATGTACGTTGTATGGAACCACAAAGTTCTTGTAGGTCAAATGAATGATTACTTTCATTACAATTTGGGTCTTTTATTGATATTCATAGCATTTGGAAAAAAAAGTTTAAATGGTTTCCAAACAGTATTATGACTACACTTTGATATAAACCAGTCTGTGATTCAGTCAACATCCTGTGATCTTAACTATTCATAATAATAACTAATTCATAATTTCAGCTTTTTTTTTTTAGGTATGTTATATAAATTATTTATTGACCAGAAAGTGAGAAAAAGCTTAAAAAGCAAGAGGAAAAAAAACATAAAGTACATTTTTAATTTTAACCCGGAAGGACAAGAATGGGGTATTAATAAAAACTATTTATGTAATATAATAGAATATTTTAAGTTAAGTCAACATAAATATGACATTGTTGAACATATAAAATTTAGGAAATAATAAAATATAACACAACACACGTAGGTAAATACTTTAAAGGCTATTATTTACTAAGAGATTTGCATTTTAATTGCCTGCATGCACGGCTAATCTACAAATTTTTTTGGTGATCAAATTATTATTTTTTTTTTATTTTCAGAAATTAACAGATACAAAAAAAATTACAAACAATACATTGAGATATGCAACGGGTCCCAGAGCCAAAAAACACAGAGGAAAGCTGGGAGGGAGGGAGGGAGGGAAGGAGGGAGACACACACACACACACACACACACACACACACACACACACACACACACACACACACACACACACACACTCAGTCCTAGGCATTTTAACACTATTTACCCAATAGTCAATCCATTGCTTTCCATCTTGCATTAGTGCAGTGTTGTAACTTAACCCTGAGAAACTAGATAATCAACGTATGTGCGCCTCTGAGGAGTCATCACACCCATCTATTTTCTACACTGGAAGCCACAGATGTTGACCGCGAGGTGTGTTCATGTGCGTTCTTGGTCGTGTTGCTATCTTGAGGCACTGGGAAGTGATGGCGCCATTGACCAACAAAAGCCTGGTCTAAAGTCCATAACGCAGCATTTCATTTGTTCCAATGAGCCAGGGTACAAAAGCACCTGGCTTTGAAAGGAAATGGGAGATGACAATCTGATTAGTTTATTGCATGTTATGCCCAGAACACACCTGTGAATTAATGAAGACAATAAGTACAACCCTTCTGAACCATGCGCCTGCCGCAGGGACCCTTTGTTACGCAGTCAAAGACACAACAAGACACAGACAAACCAAGAGATGCACTGCATTGCTGTTGCCACAATTTACTGTCATATAGACCTTAGTGGTCCCCTAATACTGTATCTGAAGTCTCTTTTATATAGACCTTAGTGGTCCCCTAATACTGTATCTGAAGTCTCTTTCATATAGACCTTAGTGGTCCCCTAATACTGTATCTGAAGTCTCTTTTATATAGACCTTAGTGGTCCCCTAATACTGTATCTGAAGTCTCTTTTATATAGACCTTAGTGGTCCCTAATACTGTATCTGAAGTCTCTTTTATATAGACCTTAGTGGTCCCTAATACTGTATCTGAAGTCTCTTTTATATAGACCTTAGTGGTCCCTAATACTGTATCTGAAGTCTCTTTATATAGACCTTAGTGGTCCCCTAATACTGTATCTGAAGTCTCTTTTATATAGACCTTAGTGGTCCCCTAATACTGTATCTGAAGTCTCTTTTACATAGACCTTAGTGGTCCCCTAATACTGTATCTGAAGTCTCTTTTATATAGACCTTAGTGGTCCCCTAATACTGTATCAGAAATCTCTTTTACAAAGACCTTAGTGGTCCCCTAATACTGTATCTGAAGTCTCTTTTTAATATAGACCTTAGTGGTCCCCTAATACTGTATCTGGAGTTTCTTTTATATAGACCTTAGTGGTCCCCTAATACTGTATCTGAAGTCTCTTTTATATAGACCTTTGTGGTCCCCTAATACTGTATCTGAAGTCTCTTTTATATAGACCTTAGTGGTCCCTAATACTATATCTGAAGTCTCTTTTTAATATAGACCTTAGTGGTCCCCTAATACTGTATCTGGAGTTTCTTTTATATAGACCTTAGTGGTCCCCTAATACTGTATCTGAAGTCTCTTTTCCAAAATTCAGCCTTGGTGCAGAATTACCGCCACTAGAGCCAGTCCCACAATGAGCTTTCCTTAGTATGTGCCATTTCTGTAGGTTTTGAGGAGGAAGGAGGGGAGGGGGGGGGGGGCAAGGTGGAGGCTGGGGGTGTGGCCTTGACCAACTGCCACTTTGCTCGTTTGAAAGCCATGATGTCTCTCTCTCATGGGTGGGCCAAATTCTCTGGGTGGGCAAAGCAGAGAAAGGGGAGGTAACCTTGTTCCTTATGACCTCATAAGGGGCAAGATTCCAGATCGGCTCATCTAAGCTTTCATTTTCTCAAAGGCAGAGCAGGATACTGAGCCTGGGGGGCAACTCGTATTAATAAAAAAAAACCTTTCACAGTCAAGTGAAATTTTCATGCCATAATGACTTTTATGTTTTGTTATGTTTTTATGTTTGTGTGTCCGCTCTCTCAGCTCCCTCTAGATGTTTTCAACAATTACTTCAGTCTTGGATTTGATGCCCATGTGACTCTAGAGTTCCACGAGTCAAGAGGTAAGTTCCTGTTAATATACAGAACAAGTGTTACCAACTACACAATATACTGTATAAGAAGCTCCTTATTGTTCACATTCTTATTGATGTGTAAGGATTATGGGAGCATTGCTAATTTGTGAAAACTTGCTTTTTCTTTTGTTGATCTTCTGTCTGTCGTTGTTTCAGAGGCCAACCCCGAGAAGTTTAATAGTCGTTTTAGGAATAAGATGTTCTATGCTGGGGTGAGTGCTTCTCCGTGTTTCAGATCAGTGTGTGAATGTTTCTGTTTAATACTGTTCTGGTTTGAAAGCAGCTCTCTCAACATTTTGAGAGCCTTTCATCCAAAGTTGTGTTCGAGACCAGATCACGTTACAAAAAGGTGGTTAATGTTGGAAGATCCTTCAGATGAAATATTTGTATACATTGTATAGTAATGTAATACATCAACATTTCACAAAGTTGAGACCTCATTACACAAACCCCAAGCACGCAGCCGGGTGCAATACCCTCCCCGATAGTGAGGGTATTTGCACACTTCAAGTCATTTTACTTTATTTTTTAGTTTTTTTCTGAAACAATATTGCAGTTCTTAAACACTAAAAGCTTTTTCGATTCTTTTTTGGCGACATTTTAAAAGTTCCCGCTTGCCAATTAGATGGAAACATACACTCAAATGTCTAAGGAAATGTGTCAGCATGACAGAATTCAGTTGTATTGTAGACCGAAGTTATCTTCTAAACCTACACTTTACAGATACTGTAGGTAGGTCTAGACCACACTCTATAATTAAGACCTAAGAATTCCCCCCCCCAGACCAAGCACATCACACATACTATACAGACAAATTGTCCAACAATTAGGAGTTGTCTTCTATATAAGCAGGCTTTTGTCCCTCCTCTAAAGTCTCATGTGGTGAGTTGCACTAAAATGTGAGGATGAACCTTTTTTCCTAATTTAATGGAAAGATTCATCTGCTATTCTTTTCACGACAGTGCCAGATTACTGCAGCCGATGGAGCATTTATATTTGAAATGATTAGGACATTTGGCTTCAAATATTTTGCTCGTGATGCAATTAACAGAGTCACATAACACTTGCAATGAGAGAAACTTCCACTGTTGGTGTCAATCATACCAGCAGTGTCAGTGAAATGTTCTGGGGCCCATCGTTATTCTTTGAAATATGACGGTTTTCTGTGGTCACACCAGTTGCCTCCCAGGATGTGTGACAAATGTCTGATCGGGTCAAACTGATATATATAAAAACAATTCATTGAATTATTTGGAAGTGCATTGAGACACGCAACTAAATAGCTTTGCAGTGATGAAGAGTGAGCACTCCCTGCCAGAGACAGTGGAAGATCCTACTGTAGGTTTCATGGTGCACTCCTCTGAGACCATCCTGCTTATCTGTCTGTCTATCTGTCTGTCTGTCTGTCTGGTTTGTGTGTATATGTCTCTCATACAGACAGCGTTCTCAGATTTCCTGATGGGAAGCTCCAAAGACCTGTCAAAGCACATCAAAGTGGTGGTGAGTAGCTGTCAGTCAATCATTTGTAGAAAAACACAGTCACTCTATTTCTGTGTCTTATATTCTGTCTGTTGGTCTGTTGGTCTGTCTGTCTGTCTGTCTGTATGTCTGTCTCTGTATGGATGCATGATGTCAGGCTTGTGGTTTCCAATTCTATTCTTTTCCATTCAATTCCATTTGTTGGCATTAATGTATTGCCAAAGCATCACACAACCTAAATATACACAAATTCAATAGAATAGAAATAATACAATACAAATAGAAAACAATAGACGCAATAGAAAAAAAAATCAAAACCAAAGCAACAAAAAAATAATACTATACCAATGTTGATAATAAAATGAATGAGACAAAGCTATTCAAAAAATAATGATAAAAATGTATTCAGGTCCTCACAGGCGATGATACATGCTGCTATCGTCGCACAATCATATTTTTCTCCCAGTAAATATGGAAGTTTTTGTGTGTGTATGTGGTATGTTTAAATTGAGCGTATGTGTGTGTTATTTGGGGAAAGTATTCCCCTCTTCCAGCCTGGTATTTTGGACCAAATGTAAGAAAGTAGAGCGCTGGTTCTCCCTCATGGGTGTTGCAGTGAGAACATAGGCTGGCGTCCTCTGGGAAGCAATCAAAAAGTTGGAGGGTAGCATATAGAAGGTTGAAGAACATGGAACAGAGACCAAAACCTGGCTGAAATAAAGCGATCTGGACTCTGGATAGAGCAATTGTGGAGCGTGGCGGATATGTAGATCACATCTGGACGTTCTCCAGGGGTGGATGGGCTGGGATAGGATTTTTATAAAAGCTTCTGGGCGGTACTAGGCCCAGACTGGCATGAGGTGGTGCTACAGTGCCTTCATTTAGGGGAGCTCCTACTAAGCTGTGGCAGAGAATTTCTGACATTGAGGAGTTGAATGATTTGAGATAGCATCAGCCAATTGAGTGACTTTGTGTTGATTTGTTTTTTCTTCCAAAGCCTGACAAATTGGCTGAAGGGACACCTAGAGACAATACTACTTTGTAACCAGGCTTAGTGTACACCAGGCCATTCAATTAATCACTAATTGCATCTTTTGCGTGAAATGATGGACTTGGCAAACATTGCAAATTTGTATTTTGGCCTTCTTAGTTTGGATGAAGCGAAGGTCTTATAGGCCTATACGCACCAAAGCAGGCATTGGAAAAGCCAGTCCTCACATTCCCAAAAGCATGAAAAATGAAAGGCATGCTGTTATGGCCAATCACGTAACCTACTGTCCAGCAAATATAACACAATGGAGACACACATTGGCCATTTAAGTGACGCTGATTTTTTAGTGATTTTTCATTGCCTTTGCCACACTTTTAGTGAGACGGAGAATACTACTCCTGGCTTGGAAATCGTCAACACCCCCCCTCTTTCTCCTCCTGGCTGAAAGAAATGATCTTGTTTCTAAATAGAGAAGATCAAGTTTGCTCTCAGACGGCTCAGTGAGGGATTTCTAAAGAAGTGGCAGCCTTTTATTTCCTACTTTAACAATCTGTTCTCCCTTCTGAATAAGTTGGCTCATTGACGAGGTCCAGTAATGTGTGTGTGTGTGTGTGTGTGTGTGTGTGTGTGTGTGTGAACTCTAAGTACAACAACAGTGGAATATATCCTTAGCCTGAGCTAGAATATTTCTTAATTCTTGCTCTTATTTTTGTACTTTTGTACTTTTATTTTGAAATTGAGTTACATTGCTGTTTAGTATTGCTATACTTGTTTTTGCATAATTTTTGTCCTTTTTATATATATATATATATATATATATATATATATATATATATATATATATATATATATATATATATATATATATATATATATATATATATATATATATATATATATATATATATATAGAAGTCAACTCTCTTTCTTTCTCTGTCCCCCTCCAGTGTGACGGGACAGATTTAACATCGAAGGTTCAGGACTTGAAGCTGCAGTGTCTGGTCTTCCTCAACATCCCCAGGTCATACTACTACAAATACTGTTACTGATAGTACCTTTTACCATGTCTACTGGTAATACACCATTGTACTGTTACTTTGTGTGTTCACTTGTTTGGTTTTGTCTACTTTGACTTTAAGATGCTGTAGTATCTCTTTTAGTATCAGGAAAATTTGACTGATGTGATTTAAAAGAAGCATTGGCTGACTTTAGGAATTAAATACAATCATCTTCCAATGCATGTTATCAATCCAGTAGAAATTTTGCCCAGGGTACATTTTTATTTTACCTTTATTTAACCAGGAAGAGACTCATTGAGATTAAAAAGCTCTTTTTCAAGAGTGTCTTAGCCCAACAGGCAGCAGTATAACTACACAAAATACACAGAAACCCTAAAAACAGAAAACAACTGAATTAGCACATCCCTCAAATTCAACCGGAGTCCTAAACACATCTGGCAAAGCATCTGCTGCCAGATGTGTTCTAACAGACAGAAGGAAAAGATCCTGGGAAGGAAGATTGTAAATTTATAAAGCTTTTATAAAGCTTTAGTGATTGCCAAATTAGGTTTTATGTGAACTATTTTCTTTATTTTCTGAGCCCACAGTTGTCTTCCCGTCAAAATTGAAAGTCAACACTTGTTGACGCTTTGTATCAATGTTTTTAACTTTTTCTTACGTTTTTGTCCCTTTTTTTCAACACTTTTGACGCTTTTTTCCCCAATGTTTGTCACTTTTTTTGACGTTTTCAACCCTACGTAACATTAACTTATTAACTTTAGTTTTACAGTTATTTTTGGATTTTTGCTGTACAGAAAAATACAAAAATATAAAAAGAAACATAACATTATACACGCGTAAAAATAATACCTGCACAATAAAAACAAATTAAACTAAATAATTAAATGCAGTAAATGAAGATCTTACTAGGTGTCAAAGGCCACAGAGAAGAGAGAAGAACAGACAATTTATGGTCAATAAACCTCATTTATAGGAAATTATACCTAATGTTTGAGTTAGAAAAGCAGAAATTAGGAATAATTTGGACTAAAATTAAAGTAAAGTATGTTGATGGATAATCACAGACTGGAATATGTCAACTTTTCCTCAATACTATTTCAAAACCACTTACATTTTTTTTCAAATGCTATAAAATTGAATAAGACGCCCCAAAATTAATGAAAGTAGAGATTTGTACTTGCCAAAGAGCGTTGTGTGGAATCAATCATGTTATTTTGGGTAATTAAAAAGAACATTGATATAGGAAAACAGGTCAATTTGACCCGAAGACAACATGAAGGTTAACATAGAAAGCACACTGGAATGCACTTCCTTGAGTATTTTTCTTAAAACCAAGACCGCCATCTAGTGTGCTCAGAAAATAAAGAAAATAGTTCACAAAGCTTCATTTGGCCCTTACTATAAAACTTTATTTACAAAGTAAAAAGTAGAAAAGAAGTTATCTCCACTTTGGAGACAGATGTTCTGAAGTCATGTCAATGTTAACAAACATATAGCCCAAAATGAGGGTCCCGATTAAGGTTTTCAAGCCCCGATCCCATTTTGAGTCTTCTATTATCTTAGCTTCAGGTATCTGCTGAGGTTGCACGATTATGGCCAAAATGATAATTAAGATTTGGATCAATATTGAGATCACAGTATTTTACCATGATTATTCATTGATTTTAGTGACAACATATTTGCATTTCCCATTCCAGCTAAGGTACAAATCTTAAGTGGAATATTGTTTGGATATTGTTTCGTTGGGTAGGTATTTGGTTTTAATTTTGGGGGCCTCGGATATTTTTTTCCCTCAATACTGGAGAATATAAAAATGATTGGTGTGGTTTGCAGATGATTTATTAACGAACAGCTGTGCGTATTGCCCCTGCTGGCGCGGCGCTGCCTTGCTGCGTCCTTTCCGAGTCATGCATGTTAGTGTAGGAAGCGCTTGATTTGATACGCTGCGGAGTGTTCTATGAGCCGAGCACCCATTTTAAAACTGCTGTCGACCATGTTCATTTAACTGTGGGAACCCAAAATCATGATCCTGATTAATTCCGATCCGATACTTAATGTTGATCAAATCTCTATCTGACAATTTAAGACAATTAATATTTGACGGTCCCTAAGCACATTTCCCGCCATCTCAAGACCGGAACTAAACAGAGCTGAATTAGCACAACTTTCATGCCTTTCTGTCAGATTCACAGTGTGAGGACTCACTTGACATGGCTAGGCATTTGTAATGACATTTCAACCATGTTAGGAGGCTAAAAACACATTTAAAACTTGCCCTGTTTAAGCGCCCTGGGTGCTAACGCTAGCGGGAGGATAACACGGTGTATGCGACATCAATTGTTTTCATTTTTCTCTCTACTGACAACACTTCAAATTTACAGACAACAGAGCTACGTGTTGAAATTGGTTGGAGTTCTCCTTTAATAACATATTTAAAATGATTATGATTACGAGATCCTGATCTCTTATTTATGAGATGGGGACTCATAATAACAAGATGAGTTGTCTGCATTTTTGCTGTGTGAATGCAATGTGTTTCCATAGCTACCTGAATGTTTCCGCTGAGATGTGCTGATGATAATTAGCGTTGTGGAGACACAAGAATCCGCTTTATTGGCCAAGTATGTGTACACATACAAGGAATTAGAATTTTTCCGTTGCTCTCAATGCATTTGCACAGAAATACACAACTGCTAAGCACAAGTTAAACCAAAATAACATGATTGATTCCACACAACGCTCTTTGGGAAGTACACATCTCTACTTTCATTAATTTGGGGGGTGTCTCATTAAATTTTATAGCATTTGAAAAAAAATTGAGTGATTTTTGAAATAGTATTGAGTAAAAGTTGACATATTCCAGTCTGTGATTATCCATCAACATCCATTCCTTTAATTTAGTCTAAATATTTCCTAATTTCTGCTTTTCTAACTGAAGCATTAAATATAAGTTCCTATAAATGAGGTTTATTGGCCATAAAGTAACTGTAAAACTAAAGTTAATAAGTTAGTGTTACGTAGTGTTAAATGTCCAAAAAGTGACAAACATTGAAAAATGCGTCAAAAGTGTTGAAAAAAGGGGCAAAAATGTAAGAAAAAGTCTAAAACATTGATTATAAATGATTTTTACGGAAAGTCAACACAATGGTTAATAAATATAAAAATCACTAATGACCAACAACAATGCAAGTAGTGCAAATTGATATATTGCAGGTAAATATGTACAGTACTCTTTTCTAGTCCCTCTAGAATACTCAAAGCGCTTTACTGTAAATAAGTTTCTACAAATCTCAATTTCTTGATGCAAGTGTCTCTGACTGAAAGGTTGGTTATGATGGTGTGTGTGTGTGTGTTGTGTTCTTCAGATACTGTGCAGGCACTACACCTTGGGGAAACCCCGGTGAACATCACGACTTTGAACCTCAACGCCATGACGATGGATACATCGAGGTCATTGGATTCACTATGACTTCACTGGTATGTAAGCAAAAAGGAATCCTGGTAGCCATGGTTACAAGGGAAGTAAGACCAGCTGGCAGCCGAGAGTGTCTTACTTGATTAAAACAAATTACCTTGGGTGTCAAGTGTGATAATTAGTAAAGGGTAATTACTATTTGTGATAATATGCACAATAAGAGATGGAAGCCGCTGTTTATTCCTCACATGTGAATAAAGTTATAGTTAAATATTATTCCAACACATACTCCTATGTGAACTGTATTTTCAGAACCTTCAAAGACACTTCTAACAAATGGGCTCAAAGAACATTCTGTCCTATAAAAATGTTTTTGAAGGTCCCATGGCATAACAATTTCACTTTATGAGTTTTTTTAACATTAATATGCGTTCCCCCAGCCTGCCTATGGTCCCCCAGTGGCTAGAAATGGTGATAGGTGTAATACGAGCCCTGGGTATCCTGCTCTGTCTTTGAGAAAATGAAAGCTCAGATGGGCTGATCTGGAATTCTGCCCCGTATGAGGTCATAAGGGGCAAGGTTACCTCCCCTTTCTCTGCTTTGCCCTCCCAGAGAATTTGGCCCACCAATGAGAGAGAGACATCATGGCTTTCACCCAAGGCTGAATTTTGGGAAAGAGACTTCAGATACAGTATTAGGGGACCACCAAGGTCTATATAAAAGAGACTTCAGATACAGTATTAGGGACCACTAAGGTCTATATAAAAGAGACTTCAGATACAGTATTAGGGGACCACTAAGGTCTATATAAAAGAGACTTCAGATACAGTATTAGGGACCACTAAGGTCTATATAAAAGAGACTTCAGATACAGTATTAGGGGACCACTAAGGTCTATATAAAAGAGACTTCAGATACAGTATTAGGGACCACTAAGGTCTATATAAAAGAGACTTCAGATACAGTATTAGGGGACCACTAAGGTCTATATAAAAGAGACTTCAGATACAGTATTAGGGGACCACTAAGGTCTATATAAAAGAGACTTCAGATACAGTATTAGGGGACCACTAAGGTCTATATAAAAGAGACTTCAGATACAGTATTAGGGGACCACTAAGGTCTATATAAAAGAGACTTCAGATACAGTATTAGGGGACCACTAAGGTCTATATAAAAGCATCCAAAGAGCACCATGTCATGGGACCTTTAGGAAAAATTTGGGGTAGCTGGAACTGACATATCTTCTCGGGGATGAATACCAAAAGTTCAAGTTGTATTATCGTTCATGTTTGCTACATTGATGTCTTTCCAAATGTTATATTCTAGATAGATAGATAGATAGATAGATAGATAGATAGATAGATAGATAGATAGATAGATAGATAGATAGATAGATAGATAGATAGATAGATAGATAGATAGATAGATACTTTATTCACCCCATAGTGGGGAAATTCCCTTGTTACAGCAGCAGTTTCCTACAGTAAAAAGCAAAAAGAATACAAGTAAACACACAAACAACATACAATTAGCAAAAGGTATTGAATGAATGTAAAGTGGCATTGTAATAATATGTAAATATATATATTTTTTGTTATTAAAAAACCATGCAATGAGGTATGATATTTCCAGTTAACCATGTTTCCAGTTGAACTTGAAAGAAGCACAGCAGAAGAGTACACCTCTACCATCCTGAGTACATTAGCCATACTGATTAAAGGATTCTATGCCACATGGGAAATGGTGGAAAAACACAGTATTTCATAAAATATTTGCTAAAGTAATGACCAATTGTGTGTGTGTGTGTTGTGTGTGTCTGTGTGTGTAGGCTACTCTTCAGGTTGGAGGTCATGGCGAGAGGTTGAACCAGTGCAGAGAAGTCACCCTCACCACTACAAAACCTCTCCCAGTACAGGTACACAGTACAGTACTGTACAGTATGTACTATCATACTGTTCCAGTTGCTTCCTTGATTTATACAATCACCCATATTCTTCACATTGAGCAGCTGCCTGGTAACAATTACCTTATTTAACTGATTACTAACTACCTCTACTGAAGCAAATGTATGTATTTTTTTTGTATATTGTATATCTTGTATATATTCAAATATTTGTTCTTACATTTTATTCCTATTATTTCATGTATATGGTATGTACAGTATGTATATTGTATCCTAGTAGTTCATTTATATTTATATTATGTGCTGTGTGACTGATTTTGCTGCTGTAACACCATCATTTCCAATTTTTGTTGGGATCTCTATCGATCTATCGACCTATGTGAATGATTTGTGTTATTGTGTTATTGTGTTATTGTCAGGTGGATGGTGAACCGTGCAGACTCGCTCCCTCCGTCATCCACATCAGCCTCAGAAACCAGGCAAACATGGTTCAGAAAACCAAACGACGGACCTCACTACCGCACCTTAACGAGTAAGTCACACACACATACACACACACACACACACTCACACAGGCTTACACAACCTCAGTCGACTAAAGACAGTAGCTCCTTTTGACCCTGTGGCCATAGTAAATAGCATAACCTTATCTCGTAATCTTGTAATTCCAAAGAAAATATTTTAGAAAAAAGTATAGGGGAAAGCATATTGAACAATTGAAAATAAATACATAGTTTAAAGTGTTCTGGTCCTGTTTTGTGTCTCAGTCAACAGCCAGTCCCAGAAAGGCTGAGGATCAGAGTCAGCAGGATCAGTATGACTGACTATGAGGCTCTGCACTATGACAAGGACCAACTACGACAAGCATGTAAGGCAATACACAAACACACACACACACACACACACACACACACACACACACACACACACACACACACACAAACACACACACTTGCATTCATGTATGCATTGGTGCAAACAATACTATTATAATAATCACCATTGTGACACCACCATGCTTTTATTTGAGTTTTTTTTCTTCGATTTTTAAGTGAAATTACACACAAGTATTTGATAGAAAATCTAAAAAAAGAAAGATTCTTACTAATAAAAGCAAAAACAAAACACAGATTGTATCTGTATTTACGTCAAAACACATGTAATGTATTCACAGGCCTCAATGAGCCATGACCGGACTTCATGCAATAGTTTCTGACGAAAAAATGAATATGTTTATTATACAACTGGTTACTGTCATGCTATGTTCACAGGAAGTTGATTTGCTTAAAGCGGCCATCTGGTTTCCTCAGTTATGATGGAAACTGTTACTTAGAGTATCTCAAGCATGCACTGCTTCCCTTATTGACAATAACCACAGACCTTTTTGGAGTAGAAATGTGCATCATATACAAGCAAAATAACTAATAAAACAGAAATACAGTGGCTAGAATATGTTTACACACCCATGGTAAAGTTTATTAAAAAGAGGAATAAAAAAAAACATCTTTTGGAAATTGATCTTAGTGCCATAATTCAATTTCTTTTTTAGAAAATCCAACCTTTTAAGGACACAAATTTTCTTTGTGAATGAATAATGTATTATAAATAAATAAATATTCTTCCTCAAAATACAGGGGGCATAAGTATACACACCCCCTATGTTAAATTCCCATAGAGGCAGGCACATTTTTATTATTAAAGGCCAGTTATTTCATGGATCAGGATACTATGTATCCTGATAAAGTTCCCTTGGCCTTTGGAATTAAAATAGGGAAATATGTATGTACCAATATTTGTGGCAGTTTTGGCTTTAGGTGGTGTCAAATTTGAAAATAAAACACGAAAATAAGAAAATGTATGGAGGTCAAACAAAAAAAACAACCACAAACAAAACAAAAACCTAACTACGGAAGCCGATGACGGCCATGGATTTTTTTATTATTTTTTATGCACTGTTATTTTGTTATCTCGATAGTACAAACTTTCTTTTCTCGAGGTAACAAATTCATTATTTTGTTATCTCGACATAACAAAGATCATTTGATCGAGATAATGAATTAATTAATAATGTGCACGTCTTGAATTCAAACTAATGCGCTGCCACGACCGGCTTCCGTAGGCTTCCTTATTTTTACACCAATGGGAGGCTGAGAAACTCTTATATATATCCGGCTGCTTCAGCTATGGTAAGATAAATGTAGGCTAACGTTAACTAGCAATGTGATGCAAAACATAATTAAATGTTCATTTACATCATTTAATAGTGCTTTGTACGGAAGCCGTTCGTGACAGCGCATTAGTTTGAATGCAAGACGAACGTTATCTGGATAAACTTTGTTATGTCAAGATAACGGAATAATTAATTCGTTATGTGGAGAAAACAACCTCTGTTATATGGAGATAATGAATTAATAAGTCGTTATCACTAGAAAAAGAATCCATGGCAGTTCTCGGCTTCCGTACATAACGGTGTTTTTTGAAAACCTTTTTCTCTGTGACATGATTTTCATTTTAACCATTTATCGTCCAGTCCTAATTGTACCTCTGATAATATGCAGATCCCGTAATACTAGTCCTAGAGTATAGTTCTGGTCCACAGCAAGTCCTTTTTTTTTTTTTTTCTTTTTCTGGAGATTATTTGGTTACGTCAGGTCACTTTTTCAACCATCGTCCGTATGCGGTCAAGATGCCTTGAAAAGGGTCAAGAAGCCGCAGGTTGATGTACCTTAATGACATCAGCATCTTCAGGCTGAAGTGGGACTAAAACCGCTCGATGATTAGAAGGTGGAGAAGTGATGTGAAGGTCAACAAGATCATTTTTAGCTGTCTTCATCATGCATCACAGCCACTCTTCTCTGCTGTGGTTTAGCTGTGTGTGTGTGTGTGTGTGTGTGTGCTTACATGAAAGATGTCTTTAAATTACATTCTGCACACTCACACTCCGTACAATCGTTGATGTTTCAGAAATATAATAAGGCAGAGCTTCTTCTCTTTCTGTCTCTTTTTGTCATTAGAAATAATTATTGCAAACACACACACACACACACACACACACACACACACACACACACACACACACACACACACACGCACACACATAGTAAGTTAGTTCATGTAAGTTCAGAGTTTTCCCACAGAGTGGCACTGTTCCCTTTCACAACATTGTAAATGGCACACATTATAATACTGTGAACTATTTATATTAGTATGAATGCAGACATGGTTCTTTGTTTCTGGAATTTTGCATATTATTCATATGATCTGTACAGTATCCTGGGACGAGAGACTAATCCTTGGTATTTTTGAGTCACTTTTTTCAGTTTAATCGGAAATGTCTCTTGTTAGATGGTTTTCATAATTTTCCTTATTTTAATACCTTGTTCTTTGTTCTTGCCATCTGGAGTTTAAGTTGTTTCTCGTTATGCAAATCATCACTGCTCTCAACTTGTGGATGTGTCAGACTTGGGGAGATGGTAAAAATATGCCTCGTACTCTGAGGCACAGTGGTTATATAATCTCACAGCCATTTCACTCACTGTAGCTCTGGATTCCGTATTCTGAGTATAATGTATAATGATAGAGATTTGTATGGATCTTTTAAAACTGCACAGGTATAATCTGTACAGTTTTTGAATAGAATTATACTAGAAATATCACTGAAGAGGTAATAAAAAATTCTGATCTGATACTATAATATTATTTTCATCATCATGCTGTACCAGGTGACAAATTACTTCTTTTGTCTGACCAACAAAAGATTTAAGAGTGACTAGTCATTGTTTCTGACAACAAAATTGCTGCTGCATTTGCAATCGGGTGCATAGTCATTCAGAGATATAAAAATAAGCAGATAAAAGTAAAATGGACAAAAATGACTGATAAACATGAGGAAATACCATTTCTTATAAATGCTGAAGGGGGTTATATGTGAAGCTATTGCTCTGGATGTCTAAAAACTGTTTAAAGCCCAAAAGGGATTTCATCCTCATATTTGCTGAGCTGGAACCAGAGAGTAATTAATTTTCTGTTTAGCCCGTTTTACATTTTACGCATTTTGTTTGGTTACGAAAACCTGAACATTACTTACATTTATATGAGCTATACACACAACAGCGCCATTCACACAACAACCAATTAGCTACTTGGGTGCATGGAAAAGGATTAGGTCCACTGGTGAAAAATGTATTTGAGTTTTGAGATAAATGTCAGAATTCTGAGAATAAAGTCAGAATTCTGAGAATAAAAGTCAGAATTCTGAGATAAACATCAGAATTCTGAGAATAAAAGTCAGAATTCTGAGATAAAAGTCAGAATTCTGAGAATAAAGTTAGAATTCAGAGAATAAAGTCGGAATTCAGAGAATAAAGTCAGAATTCTGAGAATAAAGTTAGAATTCTGAGAATAAAGTCAGAATTCAGAGATAAAAGTCAGAATTCTGAGAATAAAGTTAGGACTATTTTTCACCTGTGGCCCTAATCAATCAATCAATCAATCAATCAATCAATCAATCAATCAATCAATCAATCAATCAATCAATCAAAATGTATTTATATAGCACTTTACAGCAACCAGCAGTTATCCAAAATGCTTAACATCATACAATAGAAAGTATGAACATAGAAAACAATAAAATCAGAAATGGTCACAAAGAAACAAAAGAATGAAATTGTCACACCACTGCTTGGTTTGGACCTAAAAAGAGGCACATCTGTAATAATGTGAATATCAGTGGGTAACTTGTTCCAGAGTCTGGAACAAAAGCCTGACCCACCATTTATACCTGGACCCTAAGACTTCTAAAACCAAGTGATTTGAAGAACGCAATGACCTGTTTGTGCTCCCGCAAAGTTATATTTTCAGATAAATACTCAGGGGCCAGACCATTTAAAGCCTTAAAAACAAACAATAAAATCTTATAATCTATTCTAAAACGCACCGGGAGCCAGTGCAGTGTGTAGAGAACGAGAGTGATGTGTGCACAGCTAGATGTATTTGTTAAAAAGCGAGCAGCAGCGTGTTGTTGGAGGCGTGAGATGGACGTCTGATTCAGACCAACATAAAGAGCATTACAGTAGTCCAACCTTGAACTAATAAAAGCATGAATAACCTTTTCTAGGTCGTGCCTGCTCAGAGAAGGCTTAACTTTAGCCAGCAGACGAAGCTGGAAAAAGCTCATTCTAACAACATTACTGATCTGCTTGTCAAATTTCATGTTGCAATCAAAAGTAAACCCCCAAGTTTTTGACAGCTGATCTAGTGTAAGATGCCAGAGCTCCCAAACTCAAAGCTGGATCATGGATCTGCATGCCTGGAGTACTGAAAATACTACTTTACGTTTTACTTTCATTCAAGTAGGCAAATAGATTTGCAATTCATCTGCATAGCAATGCAAAGACAGGTTGTGTTTTCCTATAATCACCCATAAAGACAGCATATACAAAGAAAACAGAATAGGGCCAAGAATGCATCCCTGTGGAACCCCACAAGAGAGAGGAGCAACTGACGAGGAGAGGTTACCAATCATAACAGAAAAGCTCCTATTTGACATATAAAAGCTAAACCATTTGAGTGCTGAGCCTCTGATGCCTACACAATTCTCAACGCATGAGAGGAGGACTGCGTGGTCCACTGTGTCAAACGCCGCTGTGAGGTCCAAAAGGATTAAAACAGTAGGATTCCCGGCATCTACGGACAAGGCAATATCATTATGTGATGAACACTCAACAGTGCAGACTCAGTGCTGTGACGTGATCTAAAACCAGATTGAAATGTATCCAAAACAGAGTTCAGTTGTAGAAAGACTATTTTTTTCTAAAACCTTTGAAAGAAAAGGCAGATGAGAGACTGTAGGGTCAAGATTAGGCTTCTTAAGTAGGGGCTTGCAGCCGGGACAGAACCTAAACTAAGACAGGAATTAAAAAGAGTAAGAAGACTTGCCCCAATGGTGCTATTAAAAACCTCCTTCACCATTTTATGTCTAAGGGACAGTTGGTAGGTTTCATGTGTTGCATTACCTCACTAAGTAACATCAGAGAAACTGGCTTAAATTCCTCAATCACAGCTGAGTGTATTGTGCAGGAGAAGCAGGTAAAAACACCTAAAAATTAGCACTGGGGATTTTCCTGACAAATGCTTCGTCATCAATAAAATAACCGAGAAATTTCTCACATGTACTGATTGACACATCTGTGGGAGCGGAGGTGCATGGATTTATGACAGAGTTAATAGTATTAAATAACACATTTTAGGTTCATGGCAACTGCTAGCTATGACAGAAGAGAGATTGTGCATCTTCGCCACCTTCACAGCATTTTGGTATGTGGCTAGACTGTCCCTTAATACACCCAGGGACACATGGAAATTGTCTTTCTTCCATCTTCGTATCAAATCCTCTTCCGTATGGGTGGCACTTGAAAAAGTCAGTTAAAAAAAGAACAACACTCTATTAAATGAATGCAGTAATTTGAAAGCAGTGTTTGGTTTGGGGATTGTTTCAACATGCGCTTGGCTAGTAAACTGCCCTGCGAGAGTATTGAATTAGCAAAAAAGTGTACAGTCTCCACATCTGGCATGGTTTCTGTGAGTGAAGTTACTATCTCTTTCTCCCAGTCTTTTTTTCTTCCACACGGAGATATTTAGTATCAATGAGAAGTGTGTGTGGGGGTTCAGGAGCTCCTCACTTAGCTGTGTGATGTAAAGCCAGCGGTATTGTGTTGCTGCAGCGGGCGGCTGGCCTGCACTGCCTCAGGGGCCAGTCTTTATTCTTTCAAGGATCTATGTTGGCTTATTTAAGATCTATGGTCAGGCTCATTTAAGAAAAATAAAAAGACACCGATGCCAACGTTAACTTGGCACTGAATTTTGACACTGTACGTAAAATCGTCACATGTGGAGATGCCCAATATTGATATCATTGCGAGATACTGAGCTGCACAACCTCAACACTAGACAAATGTGTTACACATGATAAGGCATGCTTTATTAGACAGAAATTGTGTTCACCCGTTTTCATTTTACCTGTGATATTGTGCAACAGTGGACTACACACACACTCATAGAACTGGAGTTACTTCAAAGTAACTTCCAATTGGCCCTGTGTCATCACTGAGTAGGAGACCACCGTTGCATTAGCTACGTTTTTACGTTCTTTTATCCACTGGGATGCTGAGCAGGGATGTTGTGAAGAATTTTTGCGATGGTAGTATTTGTTAGATGCGTGTTAGTGAAAAGCAGCAGCTTACTGGGGCCACCAATCAGAACGCTGGTGGTTTGATCCCTTGGGCAAGACACTGAACCCTGAATTGCTCCCAATGCTGCGCCATTGGAGTGTGTATGTGTGTGAGTGTTTATCTGATGAGTAGGTGGACCCTTCGGCCACAGTGTGTGAATGTGTGTGAATGGTTCCTGTACTATGTAAAATCTCTTTGAGATTAGATTAGAAAAGCTATATAAAAACTATCCATTTACATTTACTCTTGCACCTTGTTACCATTGACGGCAGTGACGCTGGTATTGTTTTCACCTTGTGAGTCTGTGTGTGTGTGTGTGTGTGTGTGTGTGTGTGTCATCATGGAAAGCGCTGGAAGTAGGGTAGGTCCACCCCCACACTTTATGCTCATGGCCCGATTTGGCGTTAATTTGATCCCATTGCATAATGGGCCTTTAGTTCATTATTAGCAATCCACTGGCATAAAAAAACCACTTTGACCAGTAACTTGCACTGAAGGACTTTAAACTCTGGTTCTAACCTATCCCATAAGCTGTTTATTTCTGTCACAAAGATGATATTGTTAGCAAATCTCATTATATTTTATCTCAAAACTAATGCAGCTGTGTTTTTGTACCCCAAAAACACTCAAAGTAGCAAGTTTACGTATATATCAATTGACAAGTTGCTGTTGGTGGTTCCCAATTTTGGTCCTCAGTACCCACAGCGCTGATGGTTGTCCGTAGAGTTCCATATATTTAATTAGATTCATATAGAGTCCCGGGTCCACATCAGTCCCTGCTAGATGACCACAATTAAGACTAGCAGTACTTACAGGGTCCTGAGGGCTGGAGTTGGGTGCCACTGTATAAGTACATATCAAAGTGCTCTTGGATAATTGTCTTGCTCCTCTGTATTTCCAGCCATTCCTCTGGGACTAATCGTGGTTTCTGGTGACAGCGACTTAGAAACCTGCAGAGAACACATCCAGCGTTTGCAGGAGGTAAGAAACAGAGAGGGACGGGGCGGGCGGGGGGCAGGGTGTAGATATGAAAAGGGCATGGTTCTGTGTCACTGAATGGAAATAAAAAGGCTGTACCACAAAGCAAGATGAAGAAGAATTTTCTATTTATTTAATGGAGTTAATGGGAGTTAATCAAGGAGTTTTTCTTTCTCTGAAGTTGATGTGTTTTATGTATCACATAAAACAGATATGATGAAGCATGACAGAAAGTGTTGTGTTTCTGTGGGAGAGGCTCAGCTCACTCTGATTGGTTGAGGAAGTACATGCAAATGTCAGCGCGCTGCTTCACAGTTTGAGTTGTTAAGCCCATAGGGCCCTTTCCTATGCTGCCATCTTTCTCTCTAGGACTTCTGTTCTGTCCACCCCTCCCTGAGATGCGTGGGACTGCAGGTTGGTAGTTGGATGCTGGAGCTTGTAGTGTGGTTTTTGTTTGGTTCAGAGGCATACGGGAAACTAACAGCCACCAACGCTTCAACATTTTATCAGAAAAATCGGACAGCAGTCCATCAATTCCTTTTACGTTGCATTAATGAGTAAAAACACCTGGAAAAGATATCGCAGACAGGAAAAAGTAACATTTCAGAAAAAAATGAATAATTCTGTCTGTACCAAAATTTACACTACATCTCATTGGCCTCATGGTCACCCCCCCACCCCCCCAATCCATTTCTGGTGCTGCTGAGTGAGACAGCACTACATGGCTTTTCTTCAAAATGGTAATTAACTTTAGATAATGCATAAACAGAAGATAACATTCAACCACCGCCATATTAAAGAGAAAGATTCAAGTAGGAGGGATCACACTGCTCTGCTAATATTGCTGCAGTTCCTTCATGCAGATTTAAATTTGCTTATTTCTTTTTTATTTTTTTTGAAGTCAAACCATCAAAGTCATGAGAAAGCTTCCTGTCTGAATCCAGAGATGGATTTTGGCAGAAAGGTTTCATCCGACACCAGTGCTGATAGCCAGTTTGAGTGATTGACAGCTGAAGAAGTCTTCAAGAGGTCTCTAAATGGTGTACACACACACACACACACACACACACACACACACACACATATACACAGATAAAGCCATATTTTAAACAGGATCAGGAAAAAATTATCTTAGTTATTCCACTTAACCCTCCTGTTGTCTTGGGGTCAAATTTGACCCCTTTTCAAAAAGTTTCTATATCAGAAATTTGGGTTTCTTTCAAAGAAATTGTCCAAAAAAACGTGGCTGGTTGCCTACAATGTTCCTCACAAGTTAAATAAATAATCAGTTCACTACTTTCATTGAATTTGGGTGATTTTTTTTTTGTCAATTTTATAGCATTTGGAGGCAAAAATAATTAAAAGAATTAGTGTGTGACAAAAAAGTAAAAAAAAAAAAAAAAGACAAATGACAATAAAAGTGACTAAAATGTAAAAAAAAAAGCCAAAAGCTTTAAATAAATTTTGGGGAAAAAAACCACAAAAAAGTCCACAAATGTTGAAAAAGTGACAAAAACATCGGAAGAAAGCCACAAAAGGGTCGAAAAAGACGACCAAAACGTTGATAAAAAGGTTTTTCATTTGAAATTTTGCCTCCGAAAATCAAAAATTTGCAGATCGGCGGGAAGACAACACGAGGGATAATAAGGACATCCTATTGTGAGAACCCGCTCATCAGTAATCATTTACCTGCCTCAGCTACATGCATGAAGTGTATCTAGGAAATAGTATTCTATCACTTAAGAGTAAGTTGGGTGTAATTACTGCTGTATAACGTACAACAGTCTGCAGCTAAAGACACAAGCTAGCACTTTGTCACTGCTGTTGTTGGAAAAACCACAGGTCGAGTGCTTATACTCAACACTTTGCTTCCTTGGGTCCTGAGTAATACACCTGCCATGACATAGTTAATTCCTCTAGCAATGCTGGAGTATATGCATCATTTGCTAACAGCTAGCTATTTAGGACCAGGCTATTTCCGAAAAACAAAAGCGCCCATTTTGATTGTGCTGATGCTTACTAACAGTTAATAAGGGTCCTCTTTCAATACACTAGGCTTATACAGACACCAGCTCAGAGTGGGACCTGGGACTTTATCAGTTTGATTGCTTTTTTTTTTTGAAAGCATCCACACAAAAAAGTTCAAATCGGAGAAGGTAACGAAGGAGCGCTTGAGTCAGTCCGCAGAGCCAGGAAGCCCCGCCCACGCTTCTGCACAGAGCGCCCCTAATGGTTTATTCAAAACGTATCATAATGACACGTTGAACGCCATTGGGTTCCCAGCAATGCACCTGCCAACTGTAAAGTATACCGCATAACTGTTCTTGAGGCAGATTCCTTGCTTCATTGTTAGATTGAATCAAAAAATACTGAAACCAATCTTTAAAAAAGACGATTTTGACTGTAACATATTCCCCAAAGTCCTACAATAACTCACTCAAAGAACTTGAACTTCCTCAATGCTAGCTACGGCCCTGGATGGAGATATTTACTGTAACTGATAAAAATGTTTTAATATCTGTCGCTGATTCATCATGTGAGAGAATACACTTCTTTCATTATATCATTCATTAGCAACTCACCACTGCTCTCCAGCTTTAGACCTTTGTCTTGCATGTCAGATGCTTAATATCACATGAGCATTGCAGCTCTTATCCATTATGCTCCTTTCGTGTTCAAAGAGTCATTATGGAACATCTCCCTAATGTAGACCTATGTTTAAGAGGGCAAAAGGCCACTAATGAAGCCAGGAATGTAAAAGATGACATGTCTGAACTGGGCTATATTCAGCTAAACTCAGTCCAGACAGTGGTTTGGAGAAAAGTAAAACTGAGAGGTTGCCCTTTGTACTTGCTGTACTCCAGACATCAGAATTATTCCACGTCTTTAGTCACTAATGTCAGGCATCTTACGATGGAAATCCTAAAGCTATGTTCATATTACAGGGCTTAATGCTCAATTCCGATTTTCACCCCCAGACCCGATATTTCTGTCTTGACTGTTAGACCCATTTCTGACATCAGTTTGTCAAAATCTCTGCCCTGAAATGTCCCAAATGCCACCAATACCAACTTTGTTCCGCAAATGTCCTGTAACCAGTTCAGCATGTACAGGCCCTCCAACCTCTGAGATTTGTAGCAGATCATTCACTCTTGGTTCAACGAGTCTGAGTGCAGACCCTTTCTTGCTGTATTTGTGTGAATGTTTGTATTTCACACAAACTGTGAAGAGTCCATCCATCTTCAACCGCTTATCCGGTATCTGGTCGCGGGGGCAGCAGCTCCAGCAGGGGACCCCAAACTTCCCTTTCCCGAAACACATTAACCAGCTCCGACTGGGGGATCCCGAGGCGTTCCCAGGCCAGGTTGGAGATATAATCTCTCCACCTAGTCCTGGGTCTTCCTAGAGGCCGAGGTGTTCCAGGAGGCATCCTCACCAGATGCCCAAACCACCTCAACTGGCTCCTTTTGATGCAAAGGAGCAGCGGCTCTACTCCGAGCTCCTCTCGGATGACTGAGCTTCTCACCTACCTCTAAGGGAGACGCCGGCCCCCCTCCTGAGGAAACCCATTTCAGCTACTTGTACCCTGGATCTCGTTCTTTCGGTCATGACCCAGCCTTCATGACCAAACTGTGAAAAGTGATTCCTTTTTTTTAATGTTTTGCCTCTTTGAATTGTGGCCCTTTTTTTAATTGCACTGCAAAGACTAGTGCATGTGCCACCACTTGTACGTACATGTTACATCACATTACATGTCATGTAGCTGACACTATTATCCAAAGTGACTTACAGTTAATATATATGTCAGAGGTTGCATGTCTCTGGAGAGACTATGGGTTATGTGTCTTGCTCAGGGACACATTGGTTGATGTATCGTAATGGGAATTGAACCCAGATCTCCCACACCAACGGCATGTGTCATATCCACCGTCATCCACTGGGCCATCACCACCCACATGTGCCCACATGTACAGTTCTTTGCTTGTCAGTTTTTCTGCACAGCATTTGCAGGATAGACACAAATGGGAGTTTACTTTTAATGAGGCAGCATGAAGTAAGGTCTTATTTTCTTGAAAATTATACTTGCACTGCACGTCAGCACAACACAAGTAGTGATTATCACCTTGTTTTACACATCTTGCACATGATGCACAAAGATACATCATCAGTGATATAACCTGGGGTCATTGACTGTAGACTGTATGCTTTTCAGCATCAGACTGCCTAGAAGATCAGGCCTGAGCTTGAATCCAAGTAGCATGTGGTTCATGGACCACGCCTTGAACCACAGCCATCTTGATGCCTGTCGGTGATGGTCCATGATGGCTCTGTCTCTTTGCAACCCTGGCAAGGGATTTCCAATGGACTGGTCAGCAAAGCCTCTGCAGTGAACTTTATGGGTACGAATTCTTCCAAAATCCTTAGCTGTTGCCCTCGCCTATCAGGTTTGTGTTCATTTTTTTCAAGTTCATTTTAGAGGGATCTTCTACGCCTGATGGCAGAGCTGCCTTCATTGCAGGTACAAGGGGTGTCTGCTATTGCAGATGCCATCTGCCCCCTCCCCAAGGCTCTTCAGACAACAACTCTGGACATGCAACTATGGCTTGGCCTGGTAGACCAAGTCCTGCACCTTTGACTCCCCTATAGTTCTGACCTTGAATACATCATTGTAGACGTGTATCTCTGAAGAGACTTTATATAGCACCCGCCCCGTTCATGGATAACCAAAAACGGCGGTCCCAGACACTTTTAAAGGAAATGATTGATGTTCCTTTTGAATCCCGAAGCTCAGCAGGAGCAATTGTTTAGGGTTACCATGTTGAAAGATCCAGGCCTTACATTTTCCAGCCAGCCCTGATCAGTTCATTTCTGTCAGCCTTGATTTGAAGGTGCAACAAAGACCTTGCCCAGGCTCTACTTTGGCTTCTCTGTGGCCAACAGTATCTGATACATCACAAGGAAGAAGTAAAACTTCATCACTGCTTTAAAACTCATCCAGGCCTTATGTAACACATTTTTTTTTAAGATTGATGTAGTTGTCCCCCATCAAGTCATCCATGATGGCTCTGATTAACGCCACACTTGGTCAGCGCCTCTTCACTCCACTACTCCTCACTTAAAGGGATATTTCACCATTGGAAAGATGAATATATCTTTAAATTGGATCACTTATGTAGTAGAAATTAGATTTTTTTTTTTTTTAAATGTAAGGATGAAAAGACACCAAATCCCAGAATTCAATTGCTTTGCTACTCAAAGAGTTCACGTCCAAGCCACGCCTACCGTTTACTGACATAGACAGACAGTGAGGCATTCAACATCACTCAACATCAGTGTGTTTTATTGTCATTTCAACCATATACACAAAACAATGTTTCACCGTGGCTCAAGTGGTGTTACACATTTAAAAAATATAAAATAACATTATATAAAAACAAGATACGAAACAGGCTACATTTAGTGCACACACATTATAGGCTCTGTAAAGTTCAGCTAATGCAATGGTAGCATTAGCGCTTGGAGTGATGTACAAACACAGCCGTGAATTTGTGTAGAATGGTCGGCATCTAACAGTCACAAACTCCACCGGCGGTTAGCAGTAGTTGGAGAAAAATTGTTTTTCTAACTTGGAGAAGCAATCTTTCTTCTCCTTTTTGATTAGCTCTTTTCATCCTGCTCTATTGTCATTTGCACAGCTGTTTGATAGGTATGAGGCAAGTAATGTGAGTGGCTTAGAGGATAATGAATCACTACACCCCTCTGATTCTAGATTCCTTTTCACTTCACTCTGGTGCACTTGCTACACATATATCAACAAAAATACCCTCACACCTAACGGACTCAAAGAAAAGGGACATCAGCAGGAGCAGTTTATGACCCCTAATATTGTTAGAGACTAAAACACACTCATTTCCACAGAGATTAGTTTCCCCCATGTGTCTCAGCATGTTGCAGCATGATGCATGGACTGTTGTTTGTGAAGCTTTGTTAATGTGTGTGACCTTTTTATTGAGTGTATTGATTAACCGTGTATTTTAAATGTGATTTTGGGATCTGTATTGTGTGGGTGTAGTTTGTTAGTAAGTTTATTGTATTGTGACCTGTTGTAAAGGTGAGCTGAATTTGCCCTTTGATGCGGGTGTGATTTACTCTGTGGTGTCAGAATAGATTAAATAAATGCTCAGTGAATAAAGGTAAAGGTTCTTTTTTTATATTTATTTTTATTTTAGTGCAGGGTTAATTAGGTAGTTTCTTTGAGGCCCTGATCTTCTCACAATAGACCTGTGAACAAAAACAGTGACAAGACAATTCAAACAGTAGTACAAGTATTTTAAGTGTGGTATTCACGATGACAGAAATAGTTCAATAAACACTTTTCACAGTTTTGTTTGGCCATACAGTCAGCAGAAGACAGGATGTGAGAGAAATCTTAATTAGAAATCGTAGAAATGAAACTCAAAGAGCTTGTTATATTTGAAATTGAATCTTTACTAGTAAATATAGACACTTTTAACTCTTGTAGCGCCAATACTTTTTTTTCTCTTTTGAATCATAACGTGTCACAAAAAGAAATGCTACAATCGGTACTGGTTATACAACTTATCGCATCTTAAGATATTGTGAAATGGCACTAATTACAAGGTAAGTACCATCAAATAAGTTATATAATGAATTACTTTACTATCAAATACAGACCTATCACCAATTCATCATCAACAAATCAAGGCTTCTGTCACTGTAAAACACTAAGAACATGAATGTTACTAATACAGATTCAGCTCCATTTCATACACAAAATGCAATTGTACTGGAGATTTCTTTTTTGTGGCATGAAATGGGTACAACTGGGGTATTTCTTTTATAAGAAATGTATTTTATGTATGTATTTTGTATTTTTTGTATTAACTTAGCATAATTACAGTATCATAAAAAAAGGATTTGTAACATCCTACCTCCTTCAAGATTTTTGTAAATGAAATGGTCTTTGCAGACGTTTGTGAGCATTCCAACCATAAAATGCAATTTGCACACATTATACTTTGCATTAAGACGTCCTCCATCATGGGATGTAGTGGAAATGCCCCTTTAGTGTCTTTAGTTTGATTCAAAGCGGCAGTATTTCACAACAGGGAGAGAGAGCAGCTAGAAATAAAGGATCCCACACTCAACCCGTCTGATGTTAACTTTATGGTTGAATGTGCTTATTGCAAGTTGGTTGGGAAAAAAGCTTGAGCTAAATTAACATAATGCGATATAATCCTAATTTAGTTTCCCAATCTGCTCCCGTTTGCCTTGTTTTGTTATGGCATTATGCTGTCAATACAAATTTAACACTTCCTGTATAAAATGAAAAGCCCTGTAGCGCATCAGTGGGCAGAATCCCTTCATTTCCTAACAACAAGGCTTTTATGATGAAATATTTACAGGACCTATGTGTGGAAACTTCATGGGACATGGCATACACCCCCAAAAGTCAGGATCGACGGCAGTTTTTTTTCCAGGATAATCGCCGGTACATCCGGCACCGGCAATGTGTGTTGCCGTTGTCTAACTTCGTTCTCTTTGGGACACTACAAACTTCGAGCTAGGAAGCTACATGCTGAAAATGGCAATTTTTTGGGGTTACAATTCCTAAACCCAACTGTCCCGTTCTTCTTTTCCTAAACGCAACCCGTTGTTGTTTTTCCAAACCCAACTTGTTCTTCTTTTCCTAAACCCAACCCATTCTTCTTTTCCTAAACCCAACCCGTCCACTGTATACGGCCGTCCCGTTGTTCTTTTCCTAAACACAACCCGTTGTTCTTTTCTTAAACCCAACACATTCTTTTTCTAAACCCAACCTGTTGTTCTTTTTCTGAACCCAACCCGTTGTTCTTTTCCTAAACCCAACCCGTTGTTCTTTTCCTATACCCAACCCGTTGTTCTTTTCCTAAACCTGACACGTTCTTTTCCTAAACCCAAACATTGTTCTTTTCCTAAACCTGACACGTTCTTTTCCTAAACCCAAACATTGTTCTTTTTCTAAAGCCAACCCGTTGTTCTTTTTCTAAACCCAACCCGTTGTTCTTTTCCTAAACCCGACACGTTGTTCTTTTCCTAAACCCAACCCGTTGTTCTTTTCCTGAACGCAACCCGTTGTTCTTTTCCTAAACTCAACTCGTTGTTCTTCTCCTAAACCCAACCTACTGTTCTTTTTCTAAACCCAACTCGTTTTTCTTTTCCTAAACCCAACCCTTGTTCTTCTCCTAAACCCAACCCGTTGTTCTTTTCCTGAACGGAACCTGTTGTTCTTTTCCTGAACCCAATCCGTTGTTCTTTTCCTAAACCCAACCCGCTCTTCTTTCCCTAAACCCAACCTGTCCGCCACATACGACCTACCGTTCTTTTTTTTTTTTTGTAAATGCAACCCATTATTCTTTTCCTAAACCCAACCCATCGGCTGTATTTGGCCGTCCCGTTCTTCTTTTTCAATACCCAACCTGTTCTTTTCCTAAACCAAACCCGCTCTTCTTTTACTAAACCCAGCCCGTCCACTGTATACGGCCTTCCCATTCTTCTTTTCCTAACAGCAACCCGTTGTTGTCCCGCCCCACCACAACCTTTTCCTTAACTTAAAGAAACACCATCATTTGTTGAAATAGGACTTATTACCGTCTCCCGTAGCTTTAAATAGGTGGGCCAACGCATTTTTTGTCACAGTGCGTGCAATGTTTTAGTCCGGTGCAACACCGGCAGCGCCGCGGCTAGTTAGCTTAGCATAGTGAATGGAATATTATATTGCCGGATATAATGTTGTGAGTAAAAGTGAGCCAACAAAAAAACAACAACAACCTAATTACTTCTTGTGGCCCACCTACAGCTAGCGGAGACTGTGATTTCGCCCTAAGGGGCCATGTTCATTTCATGGAATTCTGAGAGATCGCTCTCGTCAAAGACAATTATGATTGGTTTAAAGACATCCAAACAACCCAGAATTCCCCCCGCCCTCCTTTCCCAGAATCTATATGTGGAGGAGCCAGACCTTACTCCGCAGTGGCAATGCAAGGCTACACCCACAGTGACTCTATTTGTCTAAATGACTCTCTTTAAAATGAGATGATTCATCTCAAGGGGTTTATCCTTCTAATAAATACTCTTTACTTCAGTACACTTTAAAAACAAATACTACTGAGACCGCTACAGAAAATTGCAGATGAACATTTAATACCCATAACAATATAGGCACAACTGACAATCCCTATATCAATTTGGCCACAATTTAGCAGATTGACCATACACAGTCCAGCTGTATATGGGGTTTTCATCTGGTGTACGATTCTTTTCTTTCTTTCTTTCTTCTCTGTGGCTGGGGAGATTTAGCTGCTGGGATTATTGTCATGCTCTGTCACCCTGACATGTGCGGTGAAGGGGATGAGGTTGCTGTGCTTTTACAGCGTGCTGGCCTGTGCAACCTGAATTGTGTTCACAAAGCATAGAGTTCTGCGGTCCTTTCCATTTCTATGGTTTCTAGAAGCAGACTTAAAACCTCTTAACCAACCAAAGTAACCTTAAAAACCATATAATGCATTCTGAAATTAAAAGCAGCGGAACTAAATAAAATGAGCTGTGGTAGACCGTGGGGACAGAAGGCGACAAAATATTTAATTGTTGTTTGAACATTAGCTTGATTACTGGCAAGCTTTGCTTCAGTGGTGGGGGCCTGATATGACCTCAAATGTCTTCACAGGCCTGGTAAGAAAGAGAGATACATCATGGTTTTCAAATGAGCAAAGGAAAGCTCATTGTGGGACTGGCTCTAGTGGCTGTAATTCTGCACCAAGGCTGAATTTTGGGAAAGAGACTTCAGATACAGTATTAGGGGACCACTAAGGTCTATATAAAAGACACTTCAGATACAGTATTAGGGGACCACTAAAGTCTAGATAAAAGACACTTCAGATACAGTATAATGGGACCACTAAGGTCTATATAAAAGAGACTTTAGATGCAGTTCATTGAACTTCCCCCACCTTCTATTGATGAATTACGTTGTGTTTTATTGTGTAGTGAAACACTGCTAATCAGCTGGGTGTTAAATTGGTATTTAAACACTTTTTCATGGAAAAAAATCAGCAACCTTAATCTATGAGTGTTATTTTCTACCATAGTAATATTTCCACATGTTAACAATCCTTATTAACCCCAATGTCACAGTAAAGCACTTTGTCCAGTTAGATAGATAGCACTATATAATGTATATGCAGTCCATTTCCCATTTTATACATAGCCATGTAATCAGGTTTAACCTAGCAGAGCTTTTGTTGTCTTAATTCTTCAACCTGAAAAATGACACCTGCTTCATACATCATTAAAACCAATACTTAACTGCATGCAAATGCAGTGGATTTGAAAAGGGCTCTTTCTGGCTGCTGGCAGTCACTGTGGATGAGAGCAAACTGAGTGCTAAGCTTTTCATCTCCCAATTCAGGAGCAAGCAGAGAAAACTCTGTAAATGTTATTTTTAACCACACTATCTTGTTTTATAAAGGTTAGATCACTAACGCTAAGAAGGCAGCTCATGAGTTGTTGTCAGACTTTGTGTTGCATAGCAACTCGATGAGGTAACACTCTTCACCATTCACCGTTTGATCGCCTGTTCTCCGGTGAATGGCTCACTGGTGCAGTTTGTGATTGTGTAGGAGAAACGGTTTTCTCATAATGAGCCCAAATGGTGAACATGTGTTGCACGGTGCGACCACAACAATTCTGTATTGTTTCTTTACATCTGTCATGATCAGGATAAGGTGTTCCATGTGTATCTTTTTAGTTCCAGAATCCTGACCTGCTAAGAAAGACAAGATGTTCAATGAATATTGAAAAAATAAAATAAAAAACGGACGGTCAACCGTTTTTACGAGTGTTGCCGTTACATAGTTTGTCCACCAGAGGGAGCTCTATAACGTCCCTGTTGATTATATTTTTCTGTTAAGTTTGTACTTTTATACATTTTATTTATCAGAACGTTAATATAATTTGATGTTCCTCTGTATTCTGTTGGACAATAAAACAAATTATTATCGTATTATTTTAGTGAGAACTCAGAAATACAAATAACTAATGTTAGGGAAATCTGTTCATGTTTAGTAACGCATTTCTGGATTTAAAACAATATATATTGGCAGATAATTTCGGAATATCGGATTTTTAAATAACCAGATATTTGTATCGGTATTGGTCTCTACAAAGAGCACATGAAAAGGCTCTATAGATAGATAGATAGATAGATAGATAGATAGATAGATAGATAGATAGATAGATAGATAGATAGATAGATAGATATTGGTCCCAAAAAATGGAAATTTATAGTGTTACAGCAGCAAAATCAGTCACATAGCACAGAATATAAATGTAAATGAAATACTAGGATACAATTTACATACATACAATATACATGAAATAATAATAGGAATAAAATATAAAAACAGTCATGAGATCTACAGAGACAGAGGCTGTGACAAACAGACTGGCTGCTACAGTTAATAGTCATGTAAATACTAGGCTACTGTTTTCTTTCACATCCTGGGCTATGTGGACTTTTAGTAGGAAAATGTGTTGTCATCTGTCAGTCTGAAGTGCCAGTCTGATTGCAGTTTTTATGGATTTTACTAGAACCAGTGGCAGCCAGATGTAAGCAATGTGGTTGGATCTATTGTTGCTACAGTATGAGCTGTGTAACTGCAGCCACGTGAAACGTCACATGTTGGGATTGGCTGAGGTTGAAATGAGAGAAAATGTACCTTAAAGCGGTTAAAATAACAGCATTTCCCTGTATGCATTTAGTATATTTCCCATTTTATTGATTTTTAATATTACATGTATATATATTTAACATGCATGAAATATACACTCACTGGCAACTTTGTTAGGTACCCCATGCTAGTATCACCATTTTGCCTTCAGAACCTCCTTAATTCTTTTACAGCATTGATTCAATAAGGTGCTGGAAACATTCCACAGAGATTTTGGTCCATATTAAAATAATATCATATGCTGCAGATTTTTTGTCTGCACATCCATGATGCGCATTTCCCCTTTCACTTCATTCCAAAGGTGCTCTATTGGATTGAGATCGGGTGACTGTGACTGAGAACAGAGCATTGTAATGTTCAAGAAACCAGTTTGAGATGATTTTAGTTGCAGTGCGCATTGTCATGCTGAAAGTAACCACTAGGTAGGGCGGCTGTGGCTCTGTGGTAGAGCGGTCTGGCAATCGGAAGGTTGGTGGGTCGATCCCTGGCCCTGCAGTCGATGTCAAAGTGTCCTTGGAGACACTGAACCCCGAGTTTCCCCCAATGCTGCACCATCGGAGTGTAAATGTGTGTATCTGATGAGCAGGTGGCAACTTGTACGGCAGCCTTAGCCACAGCATATGAATGTGTGTGAATGGTCCATTTAGTAGATGGGTACATTGTGGTCAATTGGTACTAAAGGGCCCGAAAGTGGGTTAAGAAAATATCCCCCACTTCATTTAACTTTCACGTAGTTAATGCCAAATTCCAACCCTACCATTTGAATGTCGCAGCAGAAATCGAGACCCATCAGCCGATATTCTTCCAACCTTTTATTGTCCAATTATTGAGAGCCTGTGCCAATTGTTGCCTCAGTTTCCTGTTCTTGGATGACAGGAGTGGCCCCCGGTGTGGCCTTCTGCTGCTTTAGCTCGTCTGCTTCAAGGCTGGGTGTCTTGTGCACTCAGTGATGCTCTTCCTCATACCTTGGCTTTTTGGGACCACTCTCTGTTGACCGTAGAGTTTTTGTGCCTGAAAATGCCAGTAGTTTCTGAAATTACCTTGTCCGGCACCAACAACACTTAAATCACCTTTCTTCCCAATTATGATGCTTAGTTTGAACCTGAGAAGATACTCGTATTGACACATTTCCACCAGGAGCCTCCCAGTATGACCACTGAGCATTTCGACTGGAGGAAATGCATCAATATCATGGAAAAGTAAAAAAAAAAAAAAAAAGCTGACTATCATTGATTCCTCGGCATGTGTTTTGCATTTCCAGGATATTCCTTTTTCACTATCGTGCATCATTCTTGTTGGTCACACCTGTGACTGTTACGAAGTCGTGCAACCAGTTCAATGTAAAGTGTGGCCAAGTCGGAGAGAGCTCCTCGTCTTTTATGTGCACTAAGACATCAATATTTTAACTATTTCAAGCATTTGTTTCAAAGTTATCCTGAGCAGTTATTTTGGTCTGTCAAAATAAAGGCCTAATAATAATATAATCTTTAAAACCAAAAAGGCTTTGCACAGAGGACATGATCATCTGAAAAGACTAGAGAGTCGGGCCGGTATGACTCAGCAAGATAACAGCATGATACATGCGTATTTGCCCATATTTTCTAATGGTCAAGCATCAACGCAATGACGCAAGTCGTAGTATTTTGTGGACTTTACTCCATGCATGAGGTGCATTAAGAAATAAGATCAAACTGTGTCAGTCGGTCAGTATCATTGTAAAGGACCCGTAATGACTTAACTAGGGCTGGGTATTGTTTTTTTGTTGTTTTTCTTGTCTTTCCTGACCATGCTTACATGCCTAAATGCATTGAGGTGCTGCTACGTGAGGCATATTAGATATTTGCATTAACAAGCAGTCAAACAGGTGTACCCCATAAAGTAGCCTGTGAGTGTATGAGTGAAAATTTGAAAAGAAGATGCGTCTCACTGCTAGCACCTGGAGCGGCGGGCGTGCTGAACTTCCAGGCTGATTCTTCTGTTTGATAAATAACACACACACACGACTCCAGGCGCTGAATGAATCAGAACACGAGGCCTACACGGCTCACTAAATCGGACTCAAACTGAGAAAGAACTTGGCAACTTTATCTGTAAGAAGAAAAACCGGAGTGAACGGAGAAGAGACAGGAGAAGAAAGAAGGTGAGGAGAGGAGTCATTCAGTCTGACGTGTTTAGCTTTTGATTCCCTGTTTGTAGGTTTGCTGTTAAAAGCCTGCAGGCGTTTTACTCGGGCTCGAGACTGCTGCTGAAGTCGACAGCAGGATTAGATAAGCGCAGACAAACGCAGAGAATGAGAGTAGGAGTGTGTACTTTAGCCAGCCTTTTCTGTCACAGTCTCCATGAATGGCTTGCAGTTTGAAAGGGAAACAACTTTACTTTCTTTGGCTTTGTTTTCCTCCTGTCACATCTATTGGAAGGTGACTTCACAGTCGGTGACTTCTTTACAAGAAGCTGAACTGAAATTGGTTGATTTGCATTGCATTGAAGCTGCCAAAACAGCATCTATACATTTATACCAGTTTTGCTAGAAATCCCAATTTTAAGAGTTTAAGATTATATCCCAGTCTTTTTAGAAAGCCTCTAACAAGTTCCTTTCAGTTTGATTATTCATACACAGACACTGGGTCAACAGTGCAATGAAATCTATTTGACAAAAAAAAAACGGGTCTGCTCTGCAATAAAATCACTAGTCAATACAAAAGGACCTCTAGTCATATATAGATAACATTAATAGGAAATAAAATGACAATAAGATGCACTCTGATAGAATCAGAGGACAGAGAAAATATAGCACAATAGACATATATGAAAATGAGGATTGTGTGTAAATGAAAGGGGAGGTTCATCCAACAGTATTGCACAAATGTGATTTAAAAAAAAAAGGAGGGAGAAATGGTTTATGAGCGAATAGTGTGAGATAAATAGATGCATCAAAATATAGCACTATGTACATGCATCAAAGGAGAATTGGTGTGTGGCTCAGTAGCAGCCGTCATGTTGATGTGCAACAAAAAGACGCTGTCCTGTTTTGAAAGACGCTCTCCTGTAGCTTACTTATGTAAATGAATAAAAACATGGTTTAATGTAGGCCCTACCTAAACAATGATTACCATATTTCTGTCTCATATTGCTCCTCATAACCACTGAAAACTCAAAAAAATCAAACCAAAAGTCCAATTATTGTGGACGGTATCTGACATTAAGCATTTCTGCGTAATTAAGCCTATATTTTAAGGAAAAAGCTTAACGTGGTTTAATGTACCCAAAGAATGATCAATGATTACCATATTTCCCTCTCATATTACTATTATTATCGTAGTATTATGGACGTTATCTGACATTAAGTGTTTCTGATTCACATTTTCAGCAGGGCTGCGGGTTGACTCCCCACGGTTCTCACGGGCTTTATAAGTCGTAACTTAAAAGCTTTACGTGATCCAAAGATCAATCATCACCAAATTTCAGTGGTTATGAGGAGCAATATGAGAGAGAAATATGGTAATCATTGATCATTGTTTAGGTACGTTAAACCACGTTAAGCCTTTTCCACGCCATAAGCGCCAATGAAGAACCCCAACCGGCCCGTCTGACACCGCCTACCAAGAACCTGGGTCTGTCCCAGGTTTCTTCCTAAAAGGGAGTTTTTCCCTGCCCCTGTTGCTTGCTCTGGAGGAACTAGAACTGTCGGGTCCTTGTAATTATACGGAGCGTGGTCTAGACGACTCTATCTGGAAAGTGTCTCGAGATACCTCTTACCAAAATACCCAAACTTTATTGTGCGATAACTTCTAGAATCTTTGGATTTTGGTTGAGTTATTTTGACATGCTTAAGTGTTCACGACAATATATGGCCATGAGAAATTTGGTGCTAATCGTTAAGGTACATTAAACCATGTTAAGCGTTGTAGAATGTCCTGAAAGGCCGTGCTATGAACCGAGAAGCGTGTAGCCAGCGCAGCACCATAGCGGTTGTGTCTCTGCCCGCCCTGCGGGACCGTTTTTATGGATTTGTTGGTATCTGTCGCTCAAGAATGATAGGTTATTAACTTGAACTACAAAATGACTCAAGACGAAATCTAATAAGTACGCGTACCCACCATCCCCACCGAAATAGACGCCTATGCCTGTATCACCTGCCATGCTGTAACAAGGAGAACAGTCCGTGATGGCTGTGGTTCTTAATGATGCCTGTGCCTTCCATAGTCACAAAGCATCAAAGGCTGATGAAAGATATTTTGAATGGCTGGGAGACCGTGATGTGCCACCTCCACTACTCTCTGTAATGATTCGCGGCTGTGGGCAGAACAGTTCCTGTACCAGCGTGTGATGCAGCCTGTCAGCAAGCGGGTGTGACGGTGCGCCTGTAGACGTTTGAGAGGATGCGTTTGGCGTTAATGCCAAACTCCCTCAGTCTTCTAAGGCAATTGTGCCACTGATGAGCTTTTATTAGTTACTGTGTCCATGTGTAGTGTCCAACAGAGGAACTTGAAGAAGTTGACCCTTTCAACCATTTCTCATATGTGGCCC
Organism: Percina caprodes; assembly: GCA_013375575.1. Classification (NCBI taxonomy): domain Eukaryota; kingdom Metazoa; phylum Chordata; class Actinopteri; order Perciformes; family Percidae; genus Percina; species Percina caprodes. Next base: position 395,851 of record JABXJD010000275.1, read on the forward strand.
TAATCCTCTTCCGTAGATACACCCCAAATCGAGCTGGATGTTTTATGTTGAGACTTAATTTAATTGGATTTTCTTGGCACTGTTTTCGAGTTCCATTTTAGTTGTTTGAGCAAAAGTGTTTTGTTGCTGTTGCATGCTCAACCATGATTACAGTGGTTGAGGTTAGTGAAAAACTGCTAAAATACTGTTAATTGTCTGGGTTTAGCCTAAAAAAGAGAAATGAAATTGTAAGATAACATGATATTTCTTTAGTGTACATCCAGTGGAAGATTTAGTTTACTATCGTAACGTGAAAGATAGCTGACTAAAAAGTAGCATTACATTAACATTGCCCGCACGTCACTTGTTAAAGTAACACATATCCTCAAACAATGGGTTGTTAGGATAAAGCACACAACATTGTGCATAACTTCTTGAAAGATGTCACACGGATATCATATTATATCATCACTGCGCCTGCGCAAGCCCCTACAGTACAGAACTTTAAGTTTAGGTAACAGAAAAAAGTTGTGGAAAAGTCGTGGTTTGGGTAAAAATAAGTACTACTTGGTTAGATTTAGGCAACAAAATGGTTTGGTTTAAATTAATTAAGCTTTTTATGCAAATACTTAAGCTACGTAACAAAATTAAGTTAAAATATGTCCCCGTTGATACAAACAGCTCACAGTCTCCTGGGTAAAAAGTTCTGTTTGGGACAATTGTTCTTGTGAAGAGCTGGATTCAAAGGGACAAACTGGGTGGGTTGGGGTGGGGGGGTACAGTATCTTTCACATTGGTTAGTTTCTGTTTGTATACATTTGGTCCATTATGTGCTGTAGAAAATGCTACATTATTTTATGGAAAATCAATAAAAAATTGCTAAACAAAAAAAAAGTATTGTGTTTGTTCATCCCATCCATTCTGAACATCCACTCTAAACATCTCACGCAGACTTTGTCGCTCTTTATACTAAGTTGCCTGACTTCCTCTGAGACTGCCCTACGCATCTTGGCTCGTGATTGCGTGGGTTATAAACAAATTATCCTCCACCCAAAAAACAGGGAGGAAACACCATCAAACTGTGGTTCAATTCATCCGAGAGAAGATGCTCCATGAGCGGATTGAACTCTTCTAACTCTCCCTCTTATCCTCTGCCTGAAAAACATGGAAGAAACACCATCAAATTGCAGTTCAATTCATCCCAGAGAGGATGCTCCATGAGCGGATTGAGCTCTGCCGACTCTCCCTCTTATCCTCCACCCAAAAAACATGGAAGACACACCATCAAATTGCGGTTCAATTCATCCCAGAGAGGATGCTCCATGAGCGGATTGAGCTCTCCCGACTCTCCCTCTTATCCTCCACCCAAAAAAAGTGGTAGAAACACCATCAAATCGCGGTTCAATTCATTCCATCCCTTATAGGTATAAGTACAAACAGTGAATCAGAACTGCCTCTAATGTTACATTAGCTTTTTTTATTTTATTTTTTAATAAATGTTGGCATACTACTTGCATGTTTTGGTTGGTATCAGCGGTCTTGTTGCTGCTCCTTGTCTAATTTTCAGTGGATTGTAGATATGGGTTTGAATCACCAGACGCCTCGATACGATATCATCACAATACTTCTGCCACGATACAATATTATTGCGATTTTAAACTTGCAATTGCAATATTCTGCGGTATATTGCAATAACTTCAAATTTTAAATGAGTTTCCCCAAAAGGAAACTGTCAACATCTGTTTTATCTAAAGGAACTTTTCTCTGTTTGTTCATCTCACTTCAATTTTATTGCTGCAAAATGAGATTGTCAAGCCAACAAACTGACCAACACATATACAGTATATTAAAAAAATCAATACTTGGCGTCTGTGTATCGATACAATATTGCCACTGAAAATATGATACTATGCTGTATTGATTTTGTTTTTTCCCCCACCCCTAATTGTAGATGAATTATGTCTATAAACCAGTTCCATCCAAGAACCGGTAACATTAGATAACATTACAGACAGCGACAGAATGTCACTAAATACAAGATTATTTGCATTAACGTCATTGCAGGTCAAAAAGCTACATCAATTTGTAAAAAAAGAGATTTTTTTGGCTGGGGGAGATAACAGTGTGTGGTAACGCATACAAAATAATCACTGAATCTCTCTAAAAGAGTTACCGCAAAAAAACTGAACATGGTAATGATGATTCATGAAGGGAGGATTTACTGCAGAGTTGTTGGATAAGACTGCATTATTTTTTTTTAGCTAGAAGGACACAACAAAGCTGATCCAAACATAAAAAAAATGAAAAAAAGAACATTAAGCAAACAACATAGGGGCCTCGGACACCGTTAACAGTTCAGCTTAGGCCACTAAATGTATGTTTTACATTGAAAACTTCAACAAAGTGAGAAGAACAAATTGGAAGGGGAGGAAGGGAATTTCACAGTTTGAGGCCTCTTCTAAGAAACCTCGACCCCCTCAACATTTAGTCCTTGATCTGTGGACATAAAGGCGTCCGTGGTGGGAGGATCTGAGGGGTCTGACAGTGTAGTACACTGCGGCAATTCACAGATGGAAACAGCGCTAAGACCATTTAGTGCTGTTTAAACAAAGAACAAGGTATTCAACTTCAGCCTACAGCTACAACGGGGGAGCCAGAGCGAGAGGCAGGAGTCTCAGTAATATGGTTTCTGTTTTTTTTTTCCATCTTGTTAAAAATCTATAGCTCCAGCATTCTGAGCTAATTGGAGACTGGATGAAAAGAAAATGTCTGAGTGATACCGAAATACAAAATGTTGCAGTAATGAGGCGAGTGCATTTGAAGGTGTAAGGACAACTTTCTCCAGGTCACAGAACATTACAAATCATTACAAATCTAATGTATGGGTTTATTAAATGTCAATGCTGAATCAAATGTGACTTCTAATTTCTTTTGCATATGTTTCAACATAAGATAATATCCCAGATGTGGATAAACCGAGTAGTAAATTAGGATAACTTGTACATCCATGTATTCTGGGGACTGTTGTACGCCATTCAGATACAGAGACATGGGTCAAAAATGTGTCATGTGAATGGCTCAATGTACATCATCTGACCCCTCATCATGACCTTCCATGTCCATGACCTTCTTCCATGGAATTTGGTTTTGTATATATGCGACAATCCAACACGGATTGAACTTATGTTCAGTACTATCATGTCTGTATGATGTATGTTCTATTACATTATCATAGTTGTGAAGCTGCAAATGTGTCATTAAAATAGAGATTGTATTTTTGGGTAATCTAGTATAATGGGAGATTGTAAATGCAGAGATAGATCAGAGTCCAAATCTGTTTGCAAATAAGATGTTGCTTTCTGCTTTGGCATTTAGCCTGTTTCACCTCCATCCAAGTCATTAGGGCAGCTGCAGGGTCCTCAGCTGGAAGCCGCCATCCACAGATGTTTCGCCCCCTCATACCAGTACGTCTCTGGCTCTGCAGCTGCCTTTATTTGGGTGTTGTTCCCCAGACGTTGTCCTTCCTCCAGAGCCACATCCAACAATAGCTTCCTCTTCCTCTCCTCTCCACGGAGCAGCTGGACCACAAAATCCTAGCATCTGACCCCCACAGCTTTCCCGCCAGCCACTTGGCACTCAGCTGCCAGCTCTGAGTACTTCAGATGTTACCCTTCCCCGAGTATGGTTAGCTCAGTTTTCCCCTTCTGACTACATGAAGATGTCTGGCAAGACGAGCTGTTTTTTGAGATCTGCCAGCATCAGCCGTTGTTGTGATAAGTGTAGATTTTGTGGTTTCTGTAGTGTTGATTCCTGCTACCCTGCACTTTCAAGAATCTTAGCCGGCTTGGTTAAGACTTGATCGTGGCGCCACCTGAAGCGTTTCTGGTTCAGCGCCACTTTACATCCTGATAAGATGTGCTGGAGGCTTGCGTTGATGTTTCCACAAAAGTGGCAGCCTACCTCACTCCCAAACCACGGGGTGAGATTCCGGGGGTATAGCAAGGTGTCGTAGACTGCCCTTATCAGGAAGCTTAGTCTAGATTGAGGTGTTCCCTAAACATCTGTCCAGGTGATGCACCTGCTAACAGTTCAGTTCAATTCAGTTTTATTTATATAGCGCCAAATCACCACAACAGTTATCTCACTGCACTTTTCATAAAAGAACAGGTCTAGACCGTACTCTGTGATGTTATTTACTGAAAACCAACAAGTCCCACCAACCACTAACCAGAAGTGCTTAAGTAGTGATTAAATAACAAATTAAATAGTAGTAGAAATAGTAGTTGTAGTAGTTTATGGCATAGCAGGGCCTTGCAAGGTGTTACAGGACATAGCAGGATGTAGCAGGGCACTGCAGAACGTAGCAGGGTGTAACAGGGCATAGCAGGGCGTGGAGCAGGACCACGGCGACAGCTGCATTCATGATTTAGGTGCCACCCTAATCCAAGGAAGCGTGCTGGGTGAAAAAAGACACGAGTACTCCGGGGAATAAGCTCCCCAGAGCTAATTTAGTAACAAGCATTTCTGGGACATGGATGCACACAGATGGAAAGAGAGAGGAGAGAAAGCTCAGTGTGTCAAAGGAAGTCCCCCGGCAGTCTAGAACTATAACAGCATAATTAAGAGACACAGCTTTAGGAGAGGAGCCTGGTCGGGCTGTACTGGCCTGCCTCCCACTACTCGGTGTATATTATATATGGTAAATGAATCGGACGACTATGACGGTAAGCAGGTGGGCCGGGCTAGGCGGACGCTGCAACTCCTCATTCCCTAATTATAAGCTTTATCAAAGAGGAGAGTTTCAAGTTTACTCTCTGCGCCCCGAACCCAGGCTGGAAGATGGTTCCACATGAAAGGAGCCTGATAGCTGAAGGCTCTGGCTCCCATTCTACTTTTAGAGACTCTAGGAACCGCAAGTAACCGCATTCTGGGGGGCGTAGTGCTCTAGTGGGACAATAAGGGACTATGAGATCTTTGAGACATGATCGTGCTAGACCATTTAGAGCTTTGTAAGTCAGGAGAAGGACTTTAAATTCAATCCTGGATTTTGAATTTTTTTATGGAGAGTCTTAAGGGACTCATTTGAGCATCCTGATAAGAAAGAATTACAGTAGTCCAGCCTGGAAGTAACAAATGCATGGAGTAGCATCGTTTTGAGACAGGGTGTTGCTAATTTTGGCAATGTTACGAAAATGAAAAAAGACTGTTCTTGAGGTTTGTTTTGGGCGTAAAGGATATATCCTGATCAAAAATAACGCCTAGATTTCTGACAGTAGTGCTAGAGGCCAGGGCAATACCATCCAGGGTAGCTATATCCCTAGATAATGAGGTTCGGCGGTGTTTAGGGGCCAGCACAATAACTTTAGTTTTGTCATCAGAAAATTGGCGTATGTGTTATTTTGGTCCAGGTTTGAGAAGATAGACAGCAGCTAATCAGACAATTAGACTAAATTACTAAATTCCTAAAATCCCCACAGTGATTTGAAGTGCATTTGGGAGTGGTAAATTGAGAGTGGTAGTGAATGTGGTGACAAGAGGAGCTGTGAATAACACCACCAACCCTGTAATTAATTCACAACTCTACCTCGCCTGCCACCAATGACGCTAATGGCTTCACATGTATATGTATGTGCTCTCTTCTATGAGTTCCACATTTCAGTGCAGTTGCTTCAGGGCTCACTTTATGCAGTGATAAAATTCAGTAGTTTGCTGATGTTGTCTTGTGCAGTGTTGTAAAGTTTCTTGACTTCAGTTTTAGCTTCATAAGGTCATGCATTGACACTTGTCACAACGTGTTTATGTGGATCAACAGATTATACCATACCTTCTATTCCATATACCTATTATTTCTTCCTTTGTGCTCTCGGAGCTGCTCTAACAGTTTGTTGCTTCTTCTGTTCTATCTACAGAAAAATGGATCACTATTACCCAAACTTCTTTTTCCACTGTCAGCTCCCAGTTCCCTGCTCTGTAATCTAATGGTTCTATCTGTGTGTCATACAGGAGGAGGCAGCCAAGCCAAAAAGTCTTTCTTCACAAAGATTATCTCCAAAGTGGTGTTTCCTTGACTGTAAGTACATCACATTGTTAATTTGTTCCTCAACTTGATCAGTTTTCAGCAAGACTCCCCCCACGTTGTTTTCACATGAGCATAAAGGACAGCATAATTTACTGCACCTTCTTGAAGGCATTATTCAATAAGGCATAGGTCCATATTTTTATTGAAAACAGGACAAGTCACTTCTTAAGTTGTACCCCTTTATGACCCAGAATAAAGTCACTTTTATCAACTGTTGGTCCCACGCATCATTAAAAAATGACTATGAAGTGATGGTGGACAACATCCACAGTCCTTGTTCTGTGTGAAATACAATCCAAACTAATATCCTAATCTTCCAAATTGAAGGTTTTAGTATGTTGTCTTTAAGCTTCCCCAGACAGTGTGGAGGGTTATAAACACAGAAAAAAAAAACTATGGAAGATACCATGACAAACTCAGACTGCTGAAGCCGGTATAAACAGGAGGAATGGTTACAGCTAGTAGGTAGGATTGTGACAATCCAGGATTTAGACAGTCCCTCACCTCCCTGGCTATTATTGGTCCACCTGAACAGGGAGCGGTGGATTTTTGCAAATCGCACTACACGCTGTAGGTGATGCCAGAGGAGCTGGATTATTATTTTATTACCTGCTTTATGTAGTTCTACTTGAACATAGGGTCCTAAGTCTTACTTACTGCTTCTATAAGGGCACCTGATTATGGATTTCAGAATTTGAATCGGCTTTAATGGCCAAGTAAGTAAGTAACACATTCACTACAAGGAATTTAACCCTGACTTTTTATTGCTCTCAAAGTACATGACAGAATATACAGTGTATATTTGACAGATATTTACATTTTTAAATTATGTGTTTAACTCTAAAACACTAATAACTCTAATATAAATGTATAATGTACTTGAACGGTGCATTTGTGGTTTTACAGGGTTATTGCACAGTGTTTTAACTCAGGCTTAGAAAATTGTGAAACTATCCTTTAATCTGACAATATTGGTCTAGTCCCCAAAAGACGACAGTACAACAAGAATATTGTGTTACAAATGTGAGAAATGCATTCATAAAGATCATGCTTACAGACTTCTTATAGAGTCACAACATGTGTTAACCCTCATGTTGTCCTCGGGTCAAATTGACCCATTTTCCTATATCAATGTTCTTTTTAATCCCCCAAAATAACATGATTGATTCCACACAACGTTCTTTGGCAAGTACAGACCTCTAATTTCATTAATTTTGGGGCGTCTTATTCAATTTTGTTGTTTTTGAAAAAAACAAGTTGAAGTGGTTTTAAGATAGTATTGGGAGTAAAAGTTGACATATTCCAGTCTGTGATTATCATCAACATCCATTCCTTTAATCTTAGTCAAAATAAATCCTAATTTCTGCTTTTCTAATTCAAACATTAGGTATAATTTCCTATAAATTAGGTTTATTGACCATAAATTCCTAAGATAGCTATAAAACTAAAGTTAATAATTTAGTTACATAGTGTTAAAAACGTCAAAAAAAGTGACAAACATTGATAAAAAGCATCTAAAGTGTTGAAAAAAGGACAGAAACGTAAGAAAAAGTTAAAAACATTGATACAAAACATCAACAAAAGTGTTGATTTTGATGGGAAGACAACACAAGGGTTAACTGTTTTTCTGGGTTGGAATTTCAACAGTTTGTTGTTCTTTTTCTACACTTTTCTCAACGTTTTTGTCAATTTTATGCCTATTTTTTTGTCACTTTTTTGACATTTTTTTAATTATGTTTTAGTCATTTATTTTTAACAAATTCTTTGTCGCGTTTTCCAATGTTTTTGATGTGTTCTTGTCACTTTTTCAGATTTTTTTTTTTTTTTTGGGGTCACTTTTTCAATGTTATTGCTGATTTTTTTCCTGCTTTTTTGTAATTTTCAACGATCTTTTCTGATATAGAAGGTTTTGGAAACCGGTCAAATTTGACCCAAAAAAACACACAGGTTAAGTAGACATAATACACACAAAATAGTGCAGTCTCTTTGCGTGGACCGGTATGAAAACAGTCATTCCTCCTCTCGTTGAGTGACATTTGTTGTTTCTACATCTGCAAAATTGGTGTCTGGATTAAAATTCAACGAAGAGGCTTCATCAGAGCGATGTGGCAAGGGCAGGTCATTTTGGGGGATATACAGAATATAAACACAACAGTTCTGAAAAAAAAGGTAATAGTTGATGAAATGCAACGCAGACACAAACCTGTAACATGCACACAGATTTCGGAGTCAGTACTTTCTCAAAATAACACAGAGCATAGTTCCATTAGATCTTGTTTATTGGTGAACGTCATGAATATTAATCCCGTGCAGCAACAGCTTGCCAAAAATATCACCACACAATGTTATATATGCAGGCGCACACACACAAACAAACAAACCCACACACAAACACACCCGCACACACATACACACCTCTGCTTGGGTAGAGTCCTGGTGGAATTTAGCAGAGAACAAACAGAAAGAACAGCTAGTTGAAAGAGAGAGAAGTGTTTGAAGAGGACGGAGGAAATGTGTGTGTGTGTGTGTGTGGTTAGCTGGTGATATCTTATCATCATATGGATGAATTAAAGGGGATTTTCACTCAACTTTAGTCCTTTGATACTGATGATCCTGAGTAGTCCTGATCTACTATTTACATGTTGAAAAATCAGTCAGTTAAGGTCTTATTACTTGTTTCATGTGTTTCCACAAAACTGCTTGTTGGATTATTTATGTTTTCAAACCCCAGCAGTGGAAAAATAACTTTTTTTGGAACTTTCGCATTTTTGGAAATTCGCAGTATATACATTTAGCATTTAGATTTAGATCTGACAAAAGACAAGGGAAGCACTTACATTAAATACACAAGGGAATTAGGTAACGAGGGGCAGGGAATCAGGCGGAAGACATCAGGGAATCACAAGAGAGGGCAGACACAGGAAGTAAAACTAAACAGGAACTAAACTAACAGACTTCAAAATAAGGCAGGAAACAGAACATGCAGACACTCGGGGAACGCAGGACAGGACCACAACACAAGACCGGGGGGACAAAACTGGGACACAAACAGGGCCAAAAGGGAAAGATAATCCAAAACCCAACCCCCAAACCACAACAGTATGTCTTGTGTAGGGAAGGGCGATATGGCCATTCTAAAAATATCCTGGTATATCTACGATAATGATATTCTTGAGGGTATGAAATGAGGGAACTATGACAACTGTTGGGTATGTGGTAGGTAGGTCTAGACCTGCTCTATCTGTAAAGTGTCTCGAGATAACGCTTGTTATGAATTGATACTATAAATAAAATTGACTTGAATCGAATTGAATGAAATGTTTTTTTAATAACAATAATAAAAAATGATTAATTTCCAGAGCATACAGTTGCAAAAAGAAGTGTTATAGTGTTAAATGTCAGCATATGAATACAGTTTACCTTTAAATATTCAGGAAAAAATATATATATATCTCAGTTTTTTAGTTTGTAAGAAACAGTAAGTACTAAAATATAAATAACACAACAAAGTGCATTTCATTTTCATATCATAATGTTTCAATTATACCGGTATTATCATGAACGATATGATATGGCACACCCCTGGTCATCTATGTTATTCATTAGGGGCAATGTTCATTAATCAGCATTAGAATTAGTTATGAAAGACAGACTAATTTTCATCCTTACATCGTTTGAAGATTAAAAGTCTCATGTTACCCTCCTGTTGTCCTCGGGTCAAATTTGACCTATTTTCAAAAGGTTTCTATATCAGAAATTTGGGTATTGTCCAAATAAACTAACGTGGATGGTTGCCTACAACACTCTTAACAAGTTATATAACTAATCAGTTCACTACTTTTACTGAAGTTGGGTATTTTAGTCAATTTCACTATTGATAAAAAGTGACAAAAATGTGACAAAAAAGTCGAAAGTGAGTGACAAAATCATCGGGGAAAGCCACAAAAGTGTGGAAAAAGCATATAATTTAAAATGTTGAAATAGAAAAAGTTGCAGGTCAACAGTTACAACCATTACATGAAACAAAATCCAACAAAGCAGAACTAGAAGATCTTCAATAAAACCATCTAATAAAAACAACTAATAAAAACGGGAAGAAACACAGCTAGAAAACCCACATTGAAACCACACTGGTCACCCATTGTCCTCCACTATTTCCTGATGTAATACCCCATTATCTTATGTAAGAGACAGACGGATTGACTGAATGTGTTTTTTTTTCGCCTTGCCTGTGGGTCACACACACAGTTGTTCGCAGTATAATTGCTGCAGCAGTGGATAGCCAACACATTGACAAATTAACAATGATGAATGCTCTGTGCTTTTTGGCCAGAACCTTTTAGGGACAATCTGCTACATAACGACTGAGTTTACTATCCCGACAGATATTATTCCATTAATTGACACTGTGTTTCTGTTTGTCTCTTATTAAGCTACAACGGCAGATCGTTTCTACAGGATTGACAGAGCACAGGTAAGTCTGTCTCACCTAGCTCGTTTCCCTGGCTGGTATTTCTATGGTATATTCTCTATTTCTCTACATTAATACATTAAAGTGCCCATGTTATGCTTATTTTCAGGTTCAGAATTGTATTTTAAGGTTGTACCAGAATAGGTTTCCATGGTTTCATTTTCAAAAACCACCATATTTTTGTTGTACTGCACATTGCTGCAGATCCTGTTTCCCACCTGTATGTTTAGGTCTCTGTTTTAGCTCCAGAGTGAGACATCTCACTTCTATACTATCTTTTTTTGGGCTTTGCACATGCTCAGTAGCTCGGTAAGATTCCATCAGCTAGATAACTCTTTCTCCAGCTTTGGTCAGTCCAAGGCAGGATCAGCTGGGAGACTTCTTCTAGACCAGGGCCACCTGTGGAATACCTGCAAAACAGGGACAGGAAGTAGTTCTTTTGGAGATTATAGTCAACTAGGGTGTGTTGTAGCAGTGTTTTGCCAGTGTTTTTGGTTAAAAAGAAACCCATATTTCAGAAATAGACGTTTTTTAAAGGGGTCAAATTTGACCCGGGACAATTCCAAAGGGAACTTTATCAGGATTCATAGTATCCTCATCCATGAAATAACTAGCCATTAATAATAAAAATGTGCCTGCCTCTATGGGAATTTAACATAGGGGGTGTGTATACTTATGCCGCCTGTATTTTAAGGAAGAACATTTATTTATTCACGATACATTATTCATTCACAAAGAAAATTGGTGTCCTTAAAGGTGTGATTTTTCCTTAAAAGGCATTAAAATAAATTTCCAAAAGATGTTTTTTTTTATTCTTCTTTTCAGTTTGTTAGTCTAATGTTTTTTTTTTAATCAGACACAGAGTGATACATATTGTGGAAAGGTATTTGAATCATAGCCCCTTGTATACAGTTAGAATAAAACTGCTATGAACCAATCAGATTGCTTGATTTGAGCTTCCACGTCACAGCGGGGGTTTTAAGGCTACCTGTATAGACTCCCTGATTGGTTGAAACGGTCTTTATGTTTTATCAGGAGCACCTGAACTACGTATCAGAAATCTCCCAAGAAGAGATCTTCATCTTGGACCCTGAACTGGTTGTCATGACAACTGTAGGCACCTCTCCTTCAGCCATGCCTGACCTGGTGAACCCCGTCTCCAGCCTGGTAAACAGTAGGTATGTCAATCAATCACCACCACCCTTGGCTTGTCAGTGACGGTGAACCTTCAATCAGAGCTATCATTTTTAAGGATGTTGCAGCATAATCTATAAAAAAAAAAAAAAAAACACACACAATACACTGACCATTTTCTAACCCACTGTCTAACTGGCAAAATCCAGTAGATAACCTAATGCTAACCCTGATAGGAAATGACATCTCTTCACAGTTTATGACAGAAAACCACAGGAAAGTAGGCCACATGCTGAAATATTGAAAACACATAACAAAAAACTAAATCATAAACACCATTTACAAATAAAAGGTGCAGGCAAAAACATATAGCTCTGCAATTGGGGATGTAGCTAGAACAAAAGGGAAGAGACAGTATGACAAATGGCCGTGGAGCTACTGCAGAATTATTTGGATGACAGTTGGAAAAATGGATGCACATCACAACTGTAATCATTAGAAAGTCTCATCCTATCTTAATAATGGTTACATTTGATGTTCACATTTGATATTCACCTCTTTTAGTGTAACTGTGACTCTAGGGCAAAAAATGTCTCATATATTTCAATGAAATGACTCAAAATTAGCCCCTGCAGTAGGGTTTCGTGCTGCAAAAGCCTCTGGCAAGAAGCATGGAAATTATCCCGATATATTAGTATTATTTTTTTTTTTTTAAACATACAGCACCAGGTAGACTTTCTTGGAGGATAAAATAACTGCTACTGGGATAAGTTTTCAGAGTTGTACAATCATGCCTCAAAGAATATATATATATATATATATATATATATATATATATATATATATATATATATATATAAACCGCTAATTGGTTGTTTGTTTGTGAATGACAGGGAAAATGATGGTTTATTGCTTTGAATTATCATACATGCAGTAAACTACCACATTTTAAGTGCAGTCCCTATACCGTCTTACTGTAGTTCATACAGATAGATAGGTGGATAGATGGATAGATAGATAGATGGATACATACATACATACAGTACATACATACATACATACAGTACATACATACATACATACAGTACATACATACATACATACATACGTACGTACGTACGTACGTACTTACTTAAGTACTTACTCACTTACTCACGTTATTACTTAATTATGTACTTACTTACTTACGTACTTACTTACGTACTTACTTACTTACGCACTTACTTAGTTACGCACTTACTTACGTTATTACTTAATTACGCACTTACTTACTTACGTACTTACTTACGTACTTACTTACTTATGTACTTACCTACGTACGTACTTACTTATGTACTTACTTACTTATGTACTTACTTATTTTCTTAATTTCTTTCTTACTTTCTTTCTTACTTTCTTTCTTTCTTACTTTCTTTCTTACTGTCTTACTTACTTGCTTATTTCATTCATCCCGAAGGAAATTTCAGGCATCCAGTAGCAAGACAACAATAACACAACAAACACATATGCACGCATATATATTACACATTCATAAGAATAAAAACCACTCACTCACAGAAATGCAACGCCCATGATAATATGGTAGAGTGTGTGCAATGGTGAACAGTGCAGGTTTTGAACAGTGCAGTAGATCATGATAAAACATTATAAAATATAAACATAAGAACCTATAAACTGACTGATTGAATAAGAACAATATGTAACGGGGGAATAAGTTATAAAATGTAAGATGTACTGTAGATGTTATGACCATAGCCTATAAGACAGTTGTGATATGATGGTTCATGTGTTGCTTTGTGCTGTCATGTCGTTATTGTGGTAGCTGTCAATCAAGCAGTCAGTCTTTTCAATAAAAACAGAGGCCCGCCCCCCCCATCATTATCTCTTCCTCTGAGTCTGTCGGTCTCTCTCTCGTTCTTCTGTGTTTCACCAGCGTCATAGAAACGCTGCTATTGTTTTCATTGTGTTGCGTGTGTGTGTGTGTGTGTGTGTGTGTGTGTGTGTGTGTGTGTGTGTGTGTGTGTTTGTGTCATATTGGCAAAATGTGGTCCTGGAGAGACCTTCTGTCGCAAAATAGGAAACAGACTAGTTGGGACACCTGAATTTCGAACAAATAATTCATAATTGTATTATTTTACAACAGAGTAATATTAGTAATAATTATTAGCATTATTACAACCCAAAAGGCCTCGTAACGCTCCAGCTTAACTTAATAGTATCAGTAAAAACAGCACACAACAGCCACAACTTAGCTTTTCTACAAATATAGTTTGTATCTAATACACATATTTAATATTATTATTATTTTTTTTTTTTAATGAAATCTCACCTTATATTTGAACAGAACATGAAACAGCCACACTGGCACTTTTCTCAGTGTTCAATAAAAAAGAAGCCAATGGCTCAAAGATTTTATTAGGCATCAACCAATGACCTTAATTCAATTACATATAATAATAATAATAATAATAATAATAATAATAAAGCAATAATAATAGTATTTACCTGATTGAATAAGGTAGTGTCTCCAAACTTACCTCAATTATAACTTGAATCCTGATAGTTGCACTATAGCACTTAAAAAAAAAATAAGTTTGGAGACACTACCTTATTTAATTAATAAATTAATAAATGTTTTTCCAGTTTATAGACGGCCCCCTGAGCACCGCCGCCTGCTCGTGCAGACCAATGTTATTTCTCCAGGTTGGAAGACGGCTCGTTTTGATGAATATGAGTTTGTAGCTCGTTGTTGACATTAGGAAAGATGCATTATTTGGGATTTAATATCATTTTCCTATAGAGTAATTGATCCTGAAACTTCAAATCTGTGAATATCTATCTAACTTTGCTCATGTTCAAACACATTCAACATAAACATGCAGTACACTTTTTACCCACTGACTTTGTGTGTGTGTGTGTGTGTGTGTGTGTGTGTTTGTGCGTGTGTGCATGCATGTGTGTGACCCTTTAATCCCCACATTACCTTTAGAGGTGAACTGCATAAGTATAACTAGCCTTTTTTTTCAACATGGTCCATTTTTTCTTATGTGTGTGTACGTGACTGATAGCAACAACAATTGGTGGAATTGGCCCAGGATCAAGTGTGAACGGCAGCAGTTTACCAGTCTCAGCAGAAGCATAACGTTCCGAAAACAATATTGTGTTATGTTTCTGTCAAGAAAGTGAATGGCAGCTTATGGCATCCATATATAGCTGGCACTGTGGGAAGGGCTCGGCTCCCTCTGATTGGCTGAGCGAGGATGCAAATTTCACAGCGCTGCCTCACAGTTTGAGTTGTCAAGCCTTTAGAGCTTGTTAGAAGGCAAAGCCTGCATGAAGTAGAACTGCATAATTTTTTAAGTGTGTGTGTGTGTGTGTGTGCGCGCGCGGGGTCGATGTGTGTACATATACATGAATAATATTTTGGAAATGCATTTTTCCACAGTTTCATTTCCTTCGCGAAACAGCCAAGTGTTCCCTTCCCAGTGTGTGTGTGTGTGTGTGTGTGTGTGCAGACAACACGTTTTTTCTGCTTGCCCTGTCTCCATATGAAATCCTTTTAACCATATTCACACACTTTCATGTATTTATCACCTACAGGAACCTGTTAGAGCAGCTGTTTCTCAGTCAGAAAGAGAAGGTCGTACAGAGAGGAAACAGATTCAGTGAGAGAGGAGACGATGAAGCGCATTTTTTTTTGGATAGCTCTGGTGTGTCAAGAAATCCCATGAAAACACCCCAAAAAACCAGCAATGTGTTTGCATCTCTGTGACTCTTAAGCACATCGAGTCCCTCGGCAATAATGGGATACACGTTTAAAGACTGTTAGAAAAAGTCTCAGTACGTTCATAAAACAGCTGGGCACTGTGCACATCTGCTGGATGAGGAAACAATACATTTGGGGACTATTTTCAGTGGCGGATTGATCCACATTTGGGGCAATATGTCGGTGTTTGTGGGATCGAGACAAAATAAACTGCAGTTGTGTGTTCATGGTAACTGGAACACTCAATACAACTGTATGGCTCATTAATGTGTCCAATTGTTTTGGACAACAACGAAACTCTATAATAATAATAATTTATATTGTTTATTGATCCCCAGTGGGGAAATTGCAATTTACACTCTGTTTGTTAGGAATCGCTACACACAGGTCTGAAACACACACACACATGCTCAGGACCTATCCATGCACAGAGTGAGTGGGCTGCCAGCTGGACCAGTGTCCTGAGCAGTTGGGGGTGCAGTGCCTTGCCTTGCCTTGCCTTGCCTTGCCTTGCTCAAGGGCACCTGGCAGTGCCCAAGAGGTGAAGTGGCATCTCTCCAGCTACCGATCCACACTCCGTACTTTGGTCCATACGGGGACTTGAACCGACAACAAGCATATAGCGTATCTATTCTTCTTTTGTGATTTATGAGTGTATGAACTCAAGAAACCGAGGAGGGAATCCAGAAAAGGATTGTGCAGCCTTTGCGGCCACTAAATCTGCAAAAAATAAGACAAAAATAAACCGTGTTATGCACCCAAAGCAACCGCAAAGGGTGAAATGCAAATGTATTCAATATTAAATAAAAAAAAAAAAAAGAAAACAGAAATAAATACACATGCTTATAAAAAACATCCTGTGTGTATATATATATAATATATTAATGTAAATATAATATAAATGAGTTAGTTTTTATTTCATAAGTCCACATATATCTATTTCAGGGGACTTTTAGTTCATTTAATCCATGGATTGTTGTATGCATGTAAGCATATGTACATATGACAAATGTCAGTACTTCCATTACCAAAAACAAAAACAACAAAAAAACCGATGCGACTGTTTTGCTAATTGCATAATGTAATGTGTTTACTCATTAGCATCAGTGCTCTTTTGTACCCTTTTAGTAATGAGTGGTAGTCATTAGCACAAACATAAGTGCGCACACTGCACCGACAGTGTCGCTAAAGTTAATTGACCCTCGCGAACAGCTATGAGTGGAAGAGGTTTAAAGCCTGGAACTGTATTTACTTTTCTTTTTCTGTGTCTCGTTCCCCTATCTCGGGGAACAAGGGTTACATACGTAACCCGAGACGTTATCTGATGTACCGTCGCCATGGACACTTTGATTATCAGCTATTGAAACAACGAGGCAAACAGTCTGACCGTGGGGTGAAATAAACCCTTAAGGGATCATAATATTGCTCCTGGCATTTGGGCTGCTCTGTGGATAGAAAATGTTAAATGTGAACATGTAAGGATTAGCATACATAATAATAAAAAAAAAAAAGAGGGAATAAATAAAGTAACAGGTACAATGTGAGGATAGGCAGAGCAACACAACCTTCTGATCCTGACAACACTTCCCTGTGGCTATATGGGAGTGTGAATGCGTGCGTGCGTGTGCGTGTGTGTGTGTGTGTGTGTGTGTGTGTGTGTGTGTGTGTGTTGGCGGGCTGATTTGCAATGCTGAGTGCACCGAGTGGGAGGATGAGGAGGAGAGCTGGGCCGAGAGGCAGGGGCAGAGTGAGGGAGGGATGGGTTTAGGAGAAAGATAGAGTCAGAAAAACAGTGGATGGAGAGAGAAATGCATGTCAGAGCACTTGAGAGTCACACCAATCTACTGTACTTAGACACACACTCACACACACACACACACAAACAGTGTAGCAGTTTGCCCACGCAGGGCCAGAGGTGAGCGTTATTCCTCCCACTATAATTACCTTTCTCTTTTCTGCTCTCTTTCCCTCTGTCTCTCTGACAAACACACTGAACGACACCTACACACCAAACATTTTGTTATTTTTCTGATGATTTTTGGAGCTGATAGCTTCACGTACCGTCAGTTTACACTGAAAAAAATCTGTTAAAACAGACCCAGTCAAGCTGTCAGGTCAGGGAATTTCTGAAATATTAGTGAGGTGGTGTATATTTCAGGAAGAAAACTTCTTGAATTTGACTAATTCTGGGTCCTGCCAGTCTGTAGGTGCGTTTCAATCCACCTGTTTTTAATGCACATTTTCAAGAAAGAACGCCGTTAACAGATGTAGCGACTAAATGAAACGTGTGTGTGTGTGGTGTTTCCCACAGAATTAACAGACTACATTGTTCACATCATCTCCAGAACATCCCCCCCCCCCTCTATACAGTCCTGGGGCTGGTCTGGAAGCTGGAAGATCTCAGTGAATGTATCTGAACTCACTGCTGGAAACATTCGGTCTCGGCTGTGAGCTCTCTTGCTGAGATGGAGTTTGTTCGGTGACTTTGTTTCCTGTGTTTGGCTGTAGTTCTTCCCAAAGGCAGCGAGTGAACAGTGACAGCTCTGCCAGTGAAGCTTTAGCAGACGACACCGCGCCCGTGGCCAGCAAACTCAGCAGGTTAGTGTATATTGTGTCTTAACCCTCCTGTTGTCCTTGGGGTCATATTTGACCCATTTTCAAAAAGTTTCCAAAATCAGAAATTTGGGTCTACATCAACCAAACTGTAAAAAAAAAATAATATTGTGGATATGTTCCATACGACGCTCGTCACAAGTTAAATAACTGATCAGTTCGCTATTTTCATTGAATTTGGGTGTTTTATTTAATTTTTTTGTAGCATTTTACGAAAGAAAAAAGATTTAGGAACACTGAAAAAAAGTGACAAAAACGGCCCAAAAATGCAGAAATAATTGTCAGACATTGTAAAAAGTGAAAAAAATGAACTTAGTCAAAAAATGACAAAAAAAAATGGCGGGGGAAGCTTCAAAAACAGTCAAAACAACAACAAAAATGTCCAAAAAAAGTGTCTTAAGGAAGTTTTAATTTGAAATTTTGACCTGGAAATACTAAATGTTGGTCTACGGGAAGCTAACACAAGGGTTAATGTGCTGTTTTATTGTGTTAAAGCTGTTGGTTGTATCTTTTTGTTTTTATTAGCAAACTAGAAGGACACTCGGAAAACGCAGATCTCTGTTAAAACATGCCCTGTCTCACGATGTTAATGCAATGTGAATTTTCCCAGTCGGAGCTCATTTTTCCAATTATTTTGACACCACATGCTGCCCGTGCTACATTCTTCTACCAAGTTCCAGTATAATCTGCCCAGTACTTTTCTGTTGCTGTCATTCTGCTAACAGACAAACCAACAAACAGACTAACCGAGCCGAAAAACATGGCCTCCTTAGCGGAAGACACTACATATACCACTTGCACAATGGATGATTTGACAAGTAGACATGACAGGACAAAACATGCATTATTCACATACAATGGCCAGCAATCAGAGACTTAAAGGGGCAGTTTGACTTTTTTTGAAGTGGGGTTGTATGAGGTGCTCATACACAGTGTACCTACAGTAGATGGCCGTCGTCATGGCCCCGGTTCGGAAGCAGGAAGAAGCACTGTGGCTTTGCAGCACACTGCTGTGTATGGGGGCAGAAAACATATTTCAGCCACATATAAGTAGCACTTATAAAAATCTGAACTATTCCTTTAAATATAGGTTGAAACTGACGGGTGTTGTGTGTGGTAGAATTTACACATTGCAAAGACAGCTACTCGAAACAATAGTGAGCCCTTTATGTCAAATTCATACTTCAAATGGGTAATTAAGTTGTATTTTATATTTTGTACCATCGAATGCATTTTCCTGTGCTTCTTGTTTGTCATTATGCCGTTACTGGTTTTTATTTTGCAGGGCGGGTTGCATCCATCGTTCCAACACCACTGCTGCTGACTTTAAACCAAGACTGAGGTCAGTATATTTAAAAAAGACCGATTTGTACTGTCATTTAAATCAACCAATCATCAACAAAACAATAGAAATCATAACTATACATCTCTTTTATGTAAATAGGGTAACAACAGCTGTCAATACAATAGATGACCTCAGTGTTAGAGGTTGCACTTTACTCATATACAGTTGTGTTCAGAATAAATGTTTCAAAAAGTGAATAATGCTCAAAATCCTTAGAATAGCTTTTAATTCCATAATATCGATGCATTGGGAACACTGGACATTCAATTCCAAATCAAAACAAGACCAAAATTGATCAAGTTTTCTATGGGATTGGGGTCTGGAGATTGGGTTGGCCACGCCATAACATCCATCTGGTTCATCTGGAACCAAGACTTTGCTCGCTTACTGCTGTGTTTTGGGTCATTTTCTTGTTGAAAGACCCATTTCGAAGGCATTTCCTCTTCAGCATAAGGCAACATGACCTCTTCAAGTATTTTGTTGTATTGAAACTGATCCATGATCAATGATAAATAGGCCCAACACCACAGTAGGAGAACCATCCCCATAACCACCATGCTTTCATGTCTTCGTGGTGTACTGGGGCTTGAATTCAGTGCATGGGGGTCGGAGGACAAACTGTCTGTGGCCCCTAGACCCAAAAAGAACAATTTTGCTCTCATCAGTCCACAGAATGTTGCTCCAATTCTCTTTTTGGCCAATCAATGTGTCCTTTGGCAAATTTGGGCCATAATTGACACCTGTTTCTTCACAGAATCAACCACCTGACTAATTGAACACAACACTGCTATTATTTTAAACATTCCTCTTTCAATTACAGATTCAATTCCACAGAATGAGCAGCATGCATGTCACGACTGTTGGGTCTGTTGGTTTTCTATGACTCTACAACACTTACTAGGAACTTATTTGCCATGTAGAAATATCACTTCTACCAAAAAAATACGATTCATGAGGTTAGTGATGGACTGCTATTATTTTGAACACAACTGTATTTAATCGCATACAGTTTCTACTGCATGTTCTTCTAAAAAGTTAATTAAACATACAAAAAGCAGCTTTCTCGGTACGGACCAATACCCTTAGCAGCTTCGTCGCTGACTTATCTCTCTCTGCACATTCTGCCCCTTGGCAGCTGAGATAAACTACCACTTAAGACTTTAAGGAATGGGACACAGAAGGAGAAAGACATCAAAAGT
This sequence comes from Percina caprodes, assembly GCA_013375575.1. Classification (NCBI taxonomy): domain Eukaryota; kingdom Metazoa; phylum Chordata; class Actinopteri; order Perciformes; family Percidae; genus Percina; species Percina caprodes. The sequence continues at coordinate 416,437 of JABXJD010000275.1, forward strand.
GACTCCAACATGTCTATGTGTTTCGATTCATTGTTTTCTATGATTAGGCTTGTCTCCAAAAAAGGTGCTCCCACACCTTGGGGAGGGCTTATAAGCTTTCCATTCCACTTCCCCATTGCCTTGCTGTCTTTTTTTCCCTGCAAGTATAATAAAGACACCGAAACCAACTTGGTTCACTTCTCAGCTTACTTTCTTTTTGTTTCACCCAGTCTCTTTGAAAAATCCCTCGCGCTGTACAGAAACTTCCACCACAATGTCACTTTCCTCTCTGCTCATTAAAACGTATGGGGCTCATTAAATCAAAACAGTACTCTGCTCATTAAACCGCTATTGCACTGACAAAAGGAGTACATGCAGTTTTTTTTACTGTACCCTACATTTGCATCCCATGTTGTTTCTGTATGTATTTCCACCTGGTTATATGCACAGATTTTAAATAATCCAACAATAATAACAGCTGACGGGAAACATTGTCACTTCAGGACCAGTACGAAAACTGATAAAATCTCACCCATTGGGTCCTAACGTGCCATTTGTACATTTCGGCATGTTCAAAATCTTCAAACTACAACACAGATGATCATGTCCACACTTGCCAATTTGTAGCTTTTTATTGTAGAATTAGATATCAGTCATATATCATATATCAGTCACTTCATCCATTGTGTTTTTAAATCAGATATATATTATATTCATGTGATTCCACAAGTCGTAATGGACAAATCTCATGGAAACTTAACTTAAACTACCCATGTCTGTTTCTCAATACTTTCTGAATTCCCTATCCAGCTCAACAGGATGATATATTTTAATTTTTTTGTTTCTGTACAACAATGGAGCGCTACGGCACAGAGGAATAAAATGTATCAAGCTTTAATACACACCTAATACTGTTTTGGGAGGATACACTCATGTTGGTTTGGCTCTGCGCAGTGCACATTGGATTTATTGATTATATGAAACATTTTGACTGTTACCTACCTACTGTACTATACTCCACATTGACAATGCATACAGCATAGAAGATTAATCAGACACAGGTTTATTGCAAAAGTATGTTTTCACATACAAGGAATTGCAAGAGAAAATAAAAATAGATGATAATAACAATACATATCAATATAATTCAACAAAATACAGCCACGTGTGTGCGTGGTCGTGTGTGACTGTGTGTTTTTTTTGTGTGCAAATTATAGATGTTTCAACATTGTGAATGTACAGAAACAGCTCGTTGAACAGCTCTTCTGTCTGTTTTTATCTCTTTGTCCAGACCGGAAAAGTGCCAAAAGACAAGTGAAACGGAGAAGGAGCGAGATCAAGGTGACACACACACACACACACACACACACACACACACATACACATGCATACTTTTGAGACGTTATACCTAGCACTAACAAACTAAAAATAACAAGAACTTTTTTTTTTTTTTTTTGCTGAAGCGGTTGGCTGCATCATTGCTGCTCCACACAGATGCAGTGTGTGTGTGTGTGTGTGTGTGTGTGTGTGTGTGTGTGTGTGTGTGTGTGTGTGTGTGTGTGTGTGTGTGTGTGTGTGTGTGTGTGTGTGTGTGTGTGTGTGTGTGTGTGTGTGTGTGTGTGTGTGTGTGTGTGCTTGTTGGATATCGCCCTCGCGGGATTTTCCTTAATGTGCATAGCTTGTTTTAAGAAGAAGCAGATTAAAACGTACAATATTGTTTTGCCCAACATACATGCATATTCTATTTCTAATGCAGACACCCGTTTTTTATTTCATCCACATCACACATCACACACACACGCACACGTCACTTGCTCCATTGAACTCTCAGTTTGATGCAGTCAACCTGTCTGACCCTTATGGGAGCTGTGTGTGTGTGTGTGTGTGTGTGTGAGAACAAGGAAATGCACACACACACACACACACACACACACACACACACACACACACACACACACACACACAGAGACTAAACACTAAAAGTGATTATATAACAATTAAAACTCAAGCTCAAAACTAAATCTGAAAATTGTAACTAAACTAAAACAAGCAAACGCATAGCTGTGTGTGTGTGTGTGTGTGTGTGTTTGTGTGTGTGCGCGCGCCTGCCTGCCTGCCTGCGTCTGTGCGTGCGTGTGAAAAAACGAGAAGTAAGACTTGTGTGTCTCCAGATAGACTGTTTTCTTCTGTGACACATATTTTTCCAACCTCTGTCTCCTCGTGTCACTTTGAATGCCGGGGGGGGGTTTGGTGTGTGAGTGCCTGTGCTGTCTTTTTTTTTTTTTTTTTTTTGTCAGCTTCACTGTGGTTTTATTCTCTTCGGGAACTTACATGTTTTCACTTCATCATCCCGTTCGGTTGTTGTTTTTTATTTCCTCGGCGGTTAGTGTGCGAGCAGTTTTGTGTATTTGATTTCCAGTTTTTGGGTGTTTTGCATTGGGAGCTGAATGCAACCCAATTCTCCCTCTCAGTAAAAAAAAAAAAATCAAACTATTACAGTAGGGCTGTTATTTCTGAAAGTATTCCTAACCCTAACCCCTTAACTCAGGATTCAAAATTAGATAATAATACCAGTGTCACCTTCAGGCTACTGTATATTTCAGTTTATATTGTCCTTTAGTGGTACACACAGTATTACTAAGCACATTTGCAGTTAATCAAAGTGACACACACAAAGGGCAGTTGCCAGCCTTGCATGTATTTCTGAACAGCATGTAATCGCTTGCATCTCTTCCGCGTGTGGGTGTTGTGTTACAGTAAGACGGACTTGGATTTTTGTAGCTGAAGCGGTTGGCTGCATCATTGCAACTCAATTTACATAGTTTGTTTGAAAGAAGAAGTGGATTGAAACGTACACGTGAATTAAAAATTCAAAATGTTGTCCGACATACACGCATATTCTATTTCTAATGCAGACACCCCGTTTTTTTTTTTTTTTATTTCATCCGCATCACACACGTCACTTGCTCCATTGAACTCACAGTTTGATGCAGTCAACCTGTCTGACCCTTATGGGAGCTGTCTTGTATGTGTGTGTGTGTGTGTGTGTGTGAGAAACGGAGAGCGAGCAAGAACAAGGTAGTACACACGAAGATTACACAATAAATGCTGACCGTGTATTTTGCGGCTACACACTTTTTGAGACATTCTACCTAGCGCTAACAAAACAAACTAAAATAACAGGAACGCTAAAAGAAAAATTAAATTACATCACAAATCAGTTCACAATGATTATAACCTTGCTATAGGACACAGAAATGTGTGTGTGTGTGTGTGTGTGTGTGTACGTGCGAGAGAGATCGAAAGATGTGCCCAATTTATAAGTCTGTGTGAGAACGAAAGGGGGAGGGTGGGGGGCAGGTCTTTGCATAGCCCCTATGGTTTCATTAATCTCCCCTCTGTTCTGTTCTTCTCTCCTCCTCCTCCTCCTCCTCCTCCTCCTCCTCCTCCTCCTCCTCCTCCTCCTCCTCCTCTCTTCTTCTCCTGTCTTGCTCTCCTACTCTGATGTCAAGACTGGCTCCCATTTCCTCCGGTTTACTTAATTCCTTCCCTGGGCTCGATTCATTTAATTCCTACATTCAAAGTGTGTGTTGGGTTTTGGTGGTTCGTGTGTTGTTTTTTATTTTGTCTTGCAGCCACAAAAGCTCTTAGAGAGTTTTGAAGTCTTCTCTCTCTCTCTGTCTCTCTCTCTCTCTCCCCTATTTCCCTCTCTTCCACACGCACACTCACACTAAGCCTAACATAACTGGATTAGGACTCGGCTATTTAGAGGGAGAGGGAGTGGAGAGTGAGTATTGAGGTCAACCTAATAAACATTCAGCTCATATGTCAGACTGGCTTTAGCCATACATACAGAATGTGTTTTACCAGTAATTAATGACATTAACATACCGTGTTGTCTGTGTTTGATATGGGTGGACAGTATTTTTGAAGGATGATGCTTTCATTGTGAATGTTGTATTCTAGCTGCTACTGTAGACACAATTTTAATTCCATAAAGTATATTTCCTAGCCTGACATTGCCAGACCAAATAGCAATAGACAAGTTAGTCGGGAACCTCAGTTCATTTTCAATTTCCAACTTAGAATGCCTCCGCAATGCCTCTGGTTGCAATTGGACAGACACAAAACCATTCAGAGCAACACAACATCGCTCTGATTGAGCTGAGCAACGGGCAAATGTCATAGTGTGTTATATAGCTTAACCTGAAGACAGGCATCAAGGATGCTAAAGCAACCTACAAGAGGAAGATTGAGTCCCATTTCACCAAGTACAAGACCAGCAACCACAAGACTGTTGACTGTGATGCCAGTTTGCTTACACAGCAAATAGGTCTACAGAGGATGCCATCGCCACAGCTCTTGAGGTTGCTTTTCATAGACTTTAGCACTGGGCGGCTGTGGTCAGCAGCACCCAATGCTGCGCCGTTGGGATGTGCATCTGATGAGCAGGTGGCACCTTGTATGGCAGTCTCGGCCACAGTGTATGAATGTGTGTTAATGGTGACTGTAATAAGTAAAAGTGCTTTGAGGAGTCTTTAAGACTAGAAAAGACCTATATAAATACAGTCCATTTCCATACAGCCCTCATCTCTCATCCATCCTTAACACTCAGCACCCACTCCGAAAAAACACCAACGAACAAAAAGAAATGGACCGACAGATCCCGTTGTTCTGGACGGAGACCGGTGAAGGAAAATAGAAGCTCTTTTCCGGTGATGGCTGAGTGTTACTGCATAGATGTGATGTGGGCAACGTGTCTGAAAGTTGGAAGTCTTCTGGTAGCTGTGCCAAGAGAAATCTCAATCATTCCCGATCAGCAGAGACGGAGAGCGTAGGTATATGTTAGGAGATAGCATAGGCACAGGCTAATTCCTGCTAACTAATATGCTAGTTAACGTTAGTAATTAAACCTAAACAGCTAATGTAAGTGGAAGCTGTCTGCGTGTCAACTATGCGACAGTAAGTTGCGTGGTTATGACACAATCGTTAGCCTATTTTTACAAAAACTTCTGCTACGGAGCTATAACAAGAGGTAAAAGATAATGGAGTCGTTTGCAGATGACATGACTCTGGTTGGTCTTATCTCAAGGGGAGATGAGACAGCCTGCAGGGATGAAGTGTCGTCTTGAGCTCCTTTATGCACATCAATGACAGAAGAGAGTGATCATGACTAATAACAGTTCACTTGACTATTGAAAACAGGTTGTAATATGACAATATCATTGCAGTCGTTATTAGTGCTATCAGGCAAACCTTTTCATAGAACAGATTGTAGGCATAATAATTACAGGCTAACTTCAGCGTGCATGACACAGTAATAACGTAGCATTGAGACCAGGCTATGCTTGAGTAGAATTGAATAGGCTACAATAAATGATGGCCATGAAAGAGACTATGAACGCATTGAATAGGATATGTTTAGTTGCTGAAACAGGCTTGAGTATGTTTGAGCTGAATAGCCTAGGCTATAAAATCAAATATCACGATATTCTTGACCAAATACCTCAATGCCGATATTGCGACGCTATTGTATGGTTGACTATTGGTACTTTAACAACATTTCATTTACACAACAAGATTTTTTAGCTAGAACAGTCTGGTAAGTTCAGAAAATGACATCACTTTACTGTAATGCAGCCTGTAAAACCAGGTAAAGACAACACCATATTACGATATTACGATATATCCAAAACCTAAGACGATATCTAGTCTCATATCGCGACATCGATACAACATCAATATATTCCCCAGCCCTACTACTATTACATAGTAGCCTAAACTCTGAGAAACGATAACGTTAACAGAATAAAATATAATATTCAGAATTAAACAATGTAGCTGACTTTACAGATTCAGTTAACATCCACAAATGAATACGCGCAACAATTCAGGGGAGTTTGAGACCTCGGCTGGCGCACGATACACAGTGAACTCCGAGAAAATGATACGCAACAGAATGTTGTCTCACAAATGTTCCCATCCAACGCTATTCAGATTTAATCACTGTAGCTGACTTAAAGATTCAGTGAACATGCACGAATGAACGTAAGTGCGAAGATTCAGGTGAATGAACATCCCGAGTAGGTAGCTACTACTTTGGAAGGGGGGAGGGCAATTAGAGTAATGGCTGAAGATTCAGGGGGAGATTGGCTGGAGCAGGTAGCTAATACTTTAGGAGGGTAAGTAGAATGGCAAGAAGCTATTTATGGTTGTCAAACTACGTCAAACTTGGCAGTTTGGAAGTTTGAACGGTATGATAATAAGGCGAATAACACACTGACATATAGACGTTCCTGTAGCCTAATAGATAGCCTATTGAATAACTTGTGGCATGGTGCATCATCATGTGATATTTGCGACAATGTGACTCTGTGTCTGGTAGCCTATATGTAGCTGGTTGTGAAACGTCCTTATATTTGTTCATTGTTCATTTATTCAAAGTCAAAGACAATCCAAAGTAGTGCTACTTTCCCATTATTGTGGGTCTGAGGTGTGTTTCACATTGTAGCTGCCAAAGCTCCGCTGCTTTCTTCGACCCTCTCTGTCTCTGGTCCTGCTGTGCTCACTTCAGTGCGCATAAAAGCCAATGGGTTTTTACCGATATATGCATTTATAACAATATATTTTGCATTTCAAATCCAAACGTCACTGCACTTACTCGTGCCGGTAACAAGACACCGATCAAGTTTGAAATCCATCGCATCAACGGTTCGAGAGATATGCGGATAACAGACAGACATTCCTGTAATTTATAGATAGATAGATAGATAGATAGATAGATAGATAGATAGATAGATAGATAGATGGGTGATGGTCCCTATACCCCAGGAGGGAGTGGGGGTGGCATTTTACACAACTAACGTAGTCAACGTAAGTAAGTTACTAACATTTGGTTTCACAATGGACCCAAACCGCGGCCTCCTGGTTGAAAGTCATATGTAGTAGAAAGTGTATCCATCCATCCATCCATCCATCCATCCATCCATCCATCCATCCATCCATCCATCCATCCATCCATCCATCCATCCATCCATCCATCCATCCATCCATCCACCCAGCCTCCTCCATACACAGACTTTGTCATTCTTTATAGCACCCTACCTGACAACTTCTGGAGCTATTGATCTGAGCTTCTAATATTGCAGGCTGTTCCCATGAACCTTTTGTACATATACTGTACGTAGCTATGAAACGTAATGCACTGTAATGTGTACGTGTTCCACGTTTTCATTACTGTATGCACCACATTGACTTCTGCTGTATAAGATGGTAAAGATCCACACCGGGAGGAAGTCAGGGTAGATGTTTGGGTCCAGGAATTATGAGTTTTGGACTAAAATACGTTTTCACGTTGGCACTAATCCTCTTCCGTACCGTATGAATGTAAGAGATCTTACTTTATCTTGCTTTTATGTCCTTCTGTTTTGATGATATTGTAGAGTGTCCATAATGTGATGTTTGGTGGGGCTAGGCCCCAAATGCAGCAATGGTGGCCTGTCAAAATAGATAGCGGAAGGATGTGGGGGGTGGGGGTATAAATGTCAGGCTTTATTCTAGCATCTGGACATCTGTTTAGCCAGACTGTAGCTAAGTTTCCATCCACTTGTCAATCGAATTATCTGAAGTTCGGTAAAAATACCCATACGAATAAAGCTGGTGAAAGTGTATTTCCATCCAACAGATTTAAAGCCAATTAAAACCTATGCGTAATGACGGCACATGTTTTGCGATCAAATTGGCATATCGACTTGATTTGAGACATTTTAAGGTGTTTCCATTCATTTTCGCACAACATTCAAGCAAACTTGCGCCAACAAAGGTTTTCTAGACAAAATGGATCTACCAACACATGATCAATATTGGACAAGTTGTAATAGTGCTTATGTGCCAGCTGATAGGGACATATCAAGCTATAATAAGAAACAACGACACTATCAACACATCGCTGTGTTGATGCAGATGCAACTTGTCTTTTTTGAGACATGTCTCGCTGTTTGAGGGCCTTCCATTAACTCCGCAGTACGTCCCACGGCTTGTCCTAACCTTTGTCGGCCATTTCCGTCGCGAGTTCTTGATAAATTAAATTCAGAAAGTCTCTCGTCTCCTCGTCCGTCCACTTCCGTCTGTCTTTGTTGACGCCCGCCATGTGTGCAGACAGAGTGGAAATACTGGGCGGAAATGAACTAAAACTTCTTCTTCTTCGTTTTGTGGCGGGTTGCAACCATAAAATGACCTAAAACTTAATCGCAATTCATTATTTAGTCAGCAAAATAACGTTTCCATCAGCGTTTATCGCATAAGCCGTATATCGAGCGAGAGAAAATCCGATGAGACCGAACGTGTTTCCTTTGAGTCGATAGTCATGAAATTCGATCAAATTTTACTGTTTCCATGAGGCATTTTTATTCGATATCACTTAATTCGGATAAAAACGTGCGGATGGAAACAAAGCGACTCTGAAACAACTTCACTACCCTTGTCTAATAGTCTTTCTCTCATATGCTAGAAATGTTGATCGAGTGTGTGAAGAACAAGGACAGGAAGAAGGTGAGTTACAGTTTCATTTGCCAATCCATCATCAATGTTTCAATATTCAGGGAATGCTATGTTATTACCATTAATTACACGAATTGCATAGTGATAGTCTATAATTTTCCAGAGTGGTCATTAAACATGGTGTTAGTTAAAGTGTAAGCATGGAGTCTGCTCTCACTTAACATATGGGTACATTTGCTTCTGGACGTTATCTTTTTTTTCAAATAAAGATGGAATCCGCAAAATGTCCAGACTTGGGATGGCTGCCTAAATCAATTAAATGTATGTATTATAGAAAGGGTTCAGTAAGATGCATTAGGTGCATCATGGGAGGACATTTTAGGCTTGTTGGGCCTGCTGGGCTTTGGGCTCTCACAGAATGAGGGTGTCTTTAAAATCGCAGTAATAAATATTGTTCTATTAAAGCTTTAGTGTGTAACTTTTTTATATTAATGAATACATTCAAGCCATTGCTCAATGAGTTGATACAAAGCTAATTAAGACTCCGCACACAGCTCTCTGTATTTCTCAGTATGGCTGTGTTCAGAAACTGGCGTCTTCCTTGTAGATAATTACCTCCATTGTGTTTTTTTAATCCTCCGTGGCCTCCTTGGCTACTAGCAACTGAGTCATTACGTCACACAGAAATGACTAGGGACACAGAAAGTACCCAGAGTGATCAAAAAGTCAACCAATGCAGCATTTAGTGAACATATGCTTCTGTTAATATTTTTTTAATCAGTCAAAATGTTGCTGCAAATTACGTCTTGTTTTCCAGTATAAAGGTCCCATGGCATGAAAATTTCACTTTATGAGGTTTTTAACGTTAATATGAGTTCCCCAGCCTGCCTTTGGTCCCCCAGTGGCTAGAGATGGTGATAGGTGTAAACCGAGCCTTGGTATCCTGCTGTCTTTGAGAAAATGAAAGCTCAGATGGGCTGATCTTGAATCTTGCCTTATGAGGTCATAAGGGGCAAGGATACCTCCCATTTCTCTGCTTTGCCCACCCAGATAATTCTGCACCAAGGTTGAATTTTGGGAAAGGGAATTCAGATATGGGTTTAGGGGAACACTAAGGTCTATTTAAAAGCATCCAAAGAGCACCACGTCATGGGACCTTTAATGCTTATTTAACCCCTATTTCACTAAAAGCTGCAGGAGCTACACCTGAAGGGGGCAGACCTCACAGTGCTGGACCTATCGGGCTGCAGTTTGCTGTACCATGCTGTGGGTACAGGAAGCAAAGAGATGGTCCGCTATATCCTTGACAATGGTAACTGTAGCATATATGTTGTTATTAAATGACATTAAGTGAAATTGTAATGTTGGCCAATTACATACAGGCTTCTGGACCTGCATGGGAGATGTCCATGGTGCTTCATTTGAAATTGCATAGTTCAAGTGTCCTTTAGTTTTAAAAGGTCATGGTTGAATCATAAGAAAATATCAGTACTTACTACAAGTATGAGACAGAATGAGAATTCATGTCGCAGATGTGATATTTAAGATGTGAGTTTTTTATCTTGACATTTGGAAAATATAATTGTGAAATTTTAATTATGAAAAGACAATGTAATGGATCTGTTATACAGTAGCTAGGAATTAACATTTTAACAACATAATTACAGGCAGGGGATATGAAGCACATTCTTTTAGTTAAAAAAACAAATTATTTGTTCCACATCTCGTTGATCATCAGTTGCCACTGTGACTCAATTTGTGAAAAAAAATTATATATATTTTGAGTTCACAGAAAACCTGTGAAGATTGACAAATGTTTTTGATTGACTGTGTAGTGTGTCATTGACACTCGGAAGTAAATCTGGTCCGTCTCTCCGCAGTAATCGCCTTTCATCTGTTTGTTTTCCAGCTCCAAGTGACCTGCTTGATGTCACAGAAAAACAACAGTAAGTCATGGATGCCTTTATCACAACCAAACCCAATATTAAAGTTGAAGTCAACAGATTATAGAGGGATTTAGGATGCTCATTTTCAAGTATTTTGGGGATTTTGTTTTAATCCTGTGAGAAAAAAAAAAAGATGGTCACACCGTGGGTGACACAGTGTGGCTGAGAAAATGTTGGGAAACTCTGAAACTTTGTTCTGTGAGTGTAGCACCAGCTTTGAAGTTGTCTCACTGGGCTTTGGTCTGTCTATATGTGCTGGGCATCCTAACATGTGTATCAAATGTGAAAGAGAATAAATATGAGATGCCAAACAAAAGCCACGGGGTGCCTGATCACCATTGGTGGTTGACTCTCAGAAGATGATAAGAGGGGCTGTTATCTCATGCTTGCTCGCTCTCTCTCTCTCTCTCCTTCTGTCTCTGTACTCTGGATCACCAGTGGGGAGACGGTTCTTCATCTAGCTGCATCTCTGTGCCACAGGACTATCTGTCATTATCTGGTAGAAGCAGGAGCCTCACTGATGAAAACAGACCTACAGGTAAGATGTGTGATGTGTCAGTCCAATATTTACAGTACACCATTTAACATTTTAACTGACTTTAAATGCATAATATCACACACATTTTACTGGAAATCACTATTTTCACTCCCATGCTTCAAAATTGCTCATTTTAAACTGCTATTTCTTCATTTCCCAACGGATTAGAAAGTAAAACAAAAAGACCTGACGCATTCCTGGGGAACTTTTGACTGTGTTCTGCTCATTTTTAAATGGCTACAGAGAGAATTCTTTCCTTAAATAGATGAACAAGAAGAACATTTCAATATTTAATTGTATTAAACATCAACTCTCGTTATGAGATACCACAATAGTTTCCTCTGCTTTAACCCTCATGTTGTCCTTGGGTCAAATTAGTCCCGTTTTTTTTTTTTTGTCACTAAAAATGTGCCGTCGAAATAAGCGCTGAAAATGTCAGCATTAAAAATATCAAAAAACTTTGGAAAAAACATTAAAAAAAAAACCAAAACATGTTGGAAAAAGCAATAATAATGTTGGAAAAAAAGTGACCAAAAATCAGTCACCTTAAATCCTATAAATTACAATTCCAGTTAAATGTATGCCTAATTATGTCATTTCCTACAATTTCTGCATTAAAAACAATAATTTCTAGAAGGGCACTCGGAGAGCGCAGACCTCTACCAAGGCTTGCCCTTTCTCACATGTTAATGCCTTTTGATTCTTCCCAGTTGGGAACTCATTTTACCAATTATTCCAACACCACATGAACACAGCACAAACGCCCTATCTCGCAACAAAAATCACAAATAATGTGTGTAGCCACACCAAAATGTACTGTATTCTTCCTTAACCCATGCTACACCCTTCCACCAAGTTTTATGAGGCAGTGTCCTCATTTAGGATCATGGTGGCCTGAGGGTAGAAGCTCCTCCTGAGCCTCTCAGTGCTGTATCTGGTACCTTCTTGGCAACCTCAACAGCGAGTGGTGGTTGTGATTCTCTTAGCCTTATTCGTGCTCTGCAAGGTAGTGCACCGCCTAAGTCTCTTTGTAGGGCCTTCGCAGAGACTCCAGCGGGTCTGGTCTGCTGCTTCTTTCAGGTAGGCCTTTTCATTGTTGTTTGTGATCAGGCCCAACACAGCTGTTTCGTAACTTGATGATGGTGTTGGATTCGGAAGTGGCTGCACGTGCATGTGTGTACAGGGAGTAAAGCAGGAGACTCAAATCATAGCCCTGGGCTGCTCTGGGGCCTTTCTCATTTCCCAAGTTTGTAGCTCTCTCAAGTTTGTCCCATTTCCCAAAACGCACATCGAGGAGTGAGGATCAAGAAGTTGTAATCGAAGACTCAGTGATGTATCCTCTGCGGAAGTCTTTTCACCTGTGGCATGTAAACAAAGGGACGTGACAGAGCGAGAGAGAGAGAGAGAGAGAGAGAGAGAGAGAGAGAGAGAGAGAAAAAAGGAGAGCGACAATTCCCGCAGCCCTGTGGTTAATCTACTGTTAGGGATCGGGCCAGTTGGATCATACAAATTAACATTCAGGTGGGTGAAATAATATATTATATTTATTATGGAAAACACTCAAACATGAAAACAATATAATGTTAAAAAAGCAACGCAGCCTACATGGACGGTAGAGGGAAAAAACATACATGCGGGTCCTTAAATCAGAGAAAATAATTCATTCAGGTGGGTGCAGGGTGGGTGATGTTAAGCTTACAGGCGGATTCGGATCAAGAGCTGATCCACACATTAATAGATACGCGTGTGTTTGTGTTTATATAATATGCTTTAGCCTATATATTTCTAAGGTTCTTTTCATACAAACATTTGGAACATACCAGTTTATGTAGGCTATAGGCTTTTATATATGTGTGTTTGTGTATGACCCCCCCCCATACATTCTTAGATATAGAAGTTGTCTTGAACACTTCTGCTCATCTGACAGAGAAGATAAAATACAGCATATGACAAAACCAGACCATTGGTGTTAAACATTGTAATATTAACAGCAATCTTACATTGCATACGTAAACATTATAATACCCACATTTAAATATTATTCTGTCTAGTCTATTATTGTTCTCATCAGGACACATCACGCTTTCTCCACAGCCTGGCAGTTCAGACTCCATCAATCTCCAGGGCTCCCTCATCCTATGTTTCCCCATATCATCCAGATGTGCTTATGAATATATTAATTCCTGGAGTAGCCCCATTGGTGCATGCGCGTACTGAAAAACAGTCTGTAAATAAAACATGGATCTGTGACATCTCCAGAAGGTCTTCTTCTATACCCACACAATAAAAAGCCACAAAGGGGGTAGAACTGAGCTGACACGAGCAAGTGGCATCCACCATGGCTGTAACAATCACTGTAAATCAAGCACTCCCAAATGTATCTCTGTGTATGCTTAAATATGTTTTTAACATCCATGGGGAACTAGGAGTAGAGCCGCTGCTTCTTTTGAAAGGAGCCAGCTGAGGTGGTTCGGGGATCTGGTAAGGATACCCCCTGGGCGCCTCCCTAGTGAGGTGTTCCAGGCATGTCCCGCTGGGGGGAGGCCTAGAACAACACAGGACTTTCAACCCCAGAGACCAGGGTTTGTGTCCTGCGTATCACAGAAATGTGCATTTTATAACCCCACCCACATTTCTTTCCTGAACCCAACTGTCACAATTTTCTTTTTCTAAACCCAACTGTCGCGTTCCTCGTTTCCTAAACCCAACTGTCTCGTTTCGTTTTTTCTATTCCTTTGGGGGGTGGCGGTAGCTCAGTCCGTAGGGAGTTGGGTTGGGAACCGGCTGGTCACTGGTTCAAGTCCCCATTTGGACCAAAAAGTACAGAGTGTGGATTGGTGGCTGGAGAGATGCCACTTCACCTCCTGGGCACTGCCCGGTGATCTTGAGCAAGGCACCGTACCCCCCCACCCGCTCAGGGCGCTGGTTCAGCTGGCAGCCCACTCACTCTGACATCTCTCCATTAGTGCATGTATAGGTCCTGAGCATGTGTGTGTATTTCAGGCCTGTGTGTGATTTACTAACAAAGTGTATACACAGAGTGTAAATTGTAATTTCCCCACTGGGGATTAATAAACAAATTAAATCTTGAACCCAACTGTCCCGTTCCTTGTTTCCTATACCCAACTGTTGCGTTCTTCTTTTCCTAAACCCAACTGTCACAATCCCCGTTTACTAAACCCACTGTCGCGGTCCTTGTTTCCTAAACCCAACTGTTGCGTTTCTCGTTTTTCTTAAACCCAACTGTTGCGTTCCTCGTTTCCTAAATCCAACTGTCCCGTTCTTCATTTCCTAAACCCAACTGTCCCGTTCCTCGTTTCCTAAACCCAACTGTTGCTTTCCTCGTTTCCTAAACCCAACTGTCCCGTTCCTCGTTTACTGAACCCAACTGTTGCGTTCCTCGTTTCCTGAACCCAACTGTTGCATTCCTTGTTTCCAAAACCCGACTATCACGTTCCTCGTTTCCTAAACCCAACTGTCCCGTTCCTTGTTTCCTAAACCCAACTGTTGCATTCTTCGTTTCCTAAACCCAATTGTCCCGTTCCTCGTTTCCTAAACCCAACTGTCCCGTTCCATGTTTTCTAAACCCAACTGTCCCATTCCTCGTTTTCTAAACCCAACTGTCCCATTCCTCGTTTCCTAAACCCAACTGCCGCGTTCCTCATTTCCTAAACCCAACGGTCTCGTTCTAGTTCTTGTGTCACATAACCACACCGTTTATAAACCCACCCATGAGCTTTCCCTAAACCTAACTGCATCTAAAGTGACGAAAATAGTCCCGCCTAGTGCGTTAAGATAAAGCATGTTTAAATCTGACGCTCTAAATTAAGCAATGGGAATGAGAATGTGTTGATCTCCAAACTGGCCTGGGAGTGCTCTGGGATCCCTCTGTAAGAGCTGGTTAATGTGGTTTGGAAAAGGGGAAGTTTGGTGCTCCCAGCTGAAGCTGCTGCCCCGTGACCCAACCTAACATACATAAGCGGTTGAAGATGGATGGATGGATGTTTTTAACTGCAGCCTCTGACTGGTAAAATTGTCAGGCAGTAAAAGAAACAATTTCAGAACCGCGACTGACAAGCCCTTTGCAAGTCTTGACACACCTTTTCAATGTCATGTGAAAGATGGTAACAGTGTCTGTGCCTTCCGGACCGAAAATGTGCATCACTTAGGAGGTTTCACACTACCCAGCCTTCCTGGGAAAGCCTATTAGAGGGGGCTGTAGCAATGTAGATTCAGTACTGATTGTACATCAGTGGACCAGCTATTTACTCTTGCAGGTTGACTAAAAGGAAACATGTGAGTTTGCCCATCCAATCTACATGACTTTGGAGACTTGGAGACGTCTTAAGACGTCACATGTACCTCATTGTCGCTTGTGAAAGGAGCTTCAGGAATATGTGAGGCTGGGGCAATTGCTATTAGAAATCTTCATAGACAAACATTTAGAATTTAGTATTGGCCGTTAAGAGCTCAGTGACTTTAAATGTGATACTATCATATGATCCCACCGAAGTGGTAGACCATGCAAACTTACAAAGCTGCGTCTGGCAGCGCACAAACTGCGTTGGGAGCTTCGTGAAATGAGTTTCCATGGCTGAGCGGCTGCATGCAAGCCTCACATAATAACCATGCCAATGCCAAGTATTAGCTGGACGGGTGTAAAGCATTCAGCAAATCGACTCTGGGGCAGTGAAAAGATGTCTTTTGGAGTGATGAATAAGGCTTCACTATCTGGCAGTCTGTTGGACATAGTTTGGTGAATGCCAGGAGCACGTTGACTACCTGAATGCATAGCGCCTACTGTAAAGTTTGGTGGAGGAGGGATAATGGTCTGGGCCTGTTTTTCAGGGTTTGGCCTAGGAAAGCAAGGTCCGTAACAACATGGATGTGGAGGAACTCGATGGGCCTGCACAGACTACTGACATCAACCCCATTGAACACCTTTGGGATTAGAACACTGATTTCGAGCCAGGCCTTCTAGTCCAACATCAGTGCCTGACCTCACAAATGCTCTTTTGGCATACACCAAAATCTTGTGGAAAGCCTTCCCAGAAGAGTGGGGGCTGTCAAAGCTACAAAGGGGGGTCCTTATCCATATTAATGGCCAACGTTTTAAAATGAGATGTCCAACAAGCTCATAAAGCTAGTCCGGTCACTAACTTTTGGCCAAATTGTGTGTGTGTGTGTGTGTGTGTGTGTGTGTGTGTGTGTCTCTGTCTCAAATCGGATCTTGTTTTCCGTCGAGGTTTCAACAGTTTAGAAAAAGCTCCTAACTGCTGGACTCAGCAGTGACCTAGATACAGAGAGAGGTAGTGAGAGGAAAGAATGTAGAGAAAGAGAGAGAGAGAGTTAGAGAAAGTGTGAGAGAGAGAGAGAGACAAACAGCAAGAGAGTGCAACGAATGGAAAAAGTGACAAATTACTTGAGAAAATAAGACTACTCAATAAGACTTGAGGCTATGATTTTGACATCTTTATAAGTACTCTGTTTTATTTCTACATCTCTCTGCACTCACCACTTAGGGTCTCTCTCTCTCTCTCTCTCTCTCTCTCTCTCTCTCTCTCACCCACTCATTCAGTCACTCACTCACTCACTGGGAATGTTTCTAAATCTGGTAGCACGCACACACACACACCACGCACTAGACTCAACTAATTAGAGTCCCGTCAAAACTCTGGAAGTGATTCAGCATAATGGCCCCTCTCCCCTAAACAACCACTTACAATATGTGTTTGTGTGTTGGTGTCCTCTCAACGACATGTTATTTCATTTCACATTCAGTTGTTTCCCGTCATCTAATTTTTATCAGTTGGAGACAATGCCACTTTAACAACATCACTTCTCAGTTCTAGAGGAATTCAGCTGGCCTGTAAACTCACTATCGCACACGTTTTTGACACGGCAACTGGAGCTAATGAAACACACCATCTCTCCACACAGCGGAGGAGAGGAGAGGAGAGGAAAGGGGAGGCTGTTCATTGTGACAAGTGGGAATAGGACAAACAAGACAAAAGCCTGTTTTATTTTTAACAAGGCCCAAAGTCTAAAGCCCAGCGTGCATCACAGCTTGCATTGCAAAAAGTGCAAAAATTACAAGTCTGTTGTACTGTTGTTATAGTCTTCCAGTACCAGAGGTCTGACTGTGTTAAGGGGGAGGGTGGCACAACAGACTCTTTTTGTGGTTTGTGCCATCAAACCCACGTCCGACACTTCCTCGAGGTAAACAACTTATTTTGCTGTGGAAAAAGACTTGCACCGTTCCAGCAATGGCTTGAACATTCCTTGGTTGTTCCAGGCTAAGCTAACGGTGCGTATCCCCAACCAAATCGATCAGGAGCATAACGTTGCGGCCCTCAAACGAGTGTCTCTGTTTTTTTTTGTAGATGTATGTGTAGACTGCTGAGTTTTTTCTGAGGAGTTAGCTGTCCTTTGTTGGGCCCTGCTCTTGGCTACAACTTCACACAGATATGTAATTGATAATATAAAGCGATGTGTAGGACTTGTATTCGCCATAACAACCGCCTCGTTCTACATTATCCCGCTTATTACGTGGCTACTTACCAAGTAAATCAAGAATTTGACACAAAATATTGATTTTAAAAAGGAGTTTATTGATTTAAATACGATTTAGTGTTGCTTCCGCTAAAGAAAATAGTTCCGTCTCTATGGTTGGAATCCTGCGTCCATAGCAACGTAAATTCTGTAGCTGTTTAATGCAACCGTTCGTCTATTACTCAACACCACAGTATCTTCCCCTCCCACAGTGAATAGATTTCTAGCAAAAGCCACCGGTCCGGTCCGGGCACGCATTAAATAAAATTCAATTTAATCATTTAATCCCCCTTACTGGCTGTGGTAGTAGCCGTGCTAACATTAGCTGAAGCGTTGTAGTGAGCTAGCGCGCTAGCGGCTGCTCTAATTCACATTAAACTGAACATTTCCGTTGACGGTGAAGTGAGACACGCTGAATGGCTTCTTTGGGAATTTTATGTCCTCGTTCATCAGGTTTCGTTTTTGCTCAGCCGCTGCTAAGCTAGCTTAGCTACAATGTAGTAATGTAATGTAGCGTCGTTGTCCCTACAACTGTGTAACGATCAGAGGCGGTGTACAAAGATGAAGCGAAAGGCGCTCAGCAGATCTGCTGCCATTGCTAGAAGTGGAGGCCAGAAGTTGATCCACGTTACTCCACTTTTTGCCTCATATACGGTTGTATGATCGCTGTCCTCCAGAGCGAAGAGAACTGTGTCTATGGCAACGGTGTGTTGTACTTAGCAGCGGCCTGTTATCAAGACAACAACAGACCACATTCTACATTAGAATTCAACCAAGCCATGCAATAAAGATATGTAGCAGTGCTAGTCAAGCCTGTCTTTTGGGTTTTGTTCTGGTCCAAATCATCTCTCCCACAGAAAGGTCAAGGGGGACATCATGCCAACCTGGCCTCTCGCAGGTGGACTAGCAAAAACAAATGGGGCAAAACAGTCAAAATAAGAGAAATATTTCTTCTTCTATTTCTGTAACTCTTCTTCTTTGTCTCTTTATCAGGGGGAGACTCCTAAGAACAGGGCCGAGAAGGCTAAGGACTCCGAACTGGCGGCCTATCTGGAGAACCGACAGCACTACCAGATGATACAGCGAGAGGACCAGGAAACGGCTGTCTGAAACTGTCGAAGTCTTTATGAGCAGGACGTGGATGAAGACACTGCTGTCTTCTTCCTCCTCCTCGTGAGACGTACAGCAGCTCATTGAGGCCTGGGTGACAGAAAGACTGGTACACACCTTCCAATTTGTGCTTGCAAGGAATGACTTCAGAGTCAACAGATTGCAGGCAGAGTGAAGCTGTGTCAAATCTGATCGCAACATGCATTTGGTAATTATTATTATTATAGTGACTAAAATGATGGTATAGTGATGGACCATGGATGGTAGTGATAGCTACACTGGGGCTTGAAGCTTATGTTTATAAGGGTGAAGAAAAACAGTAAAATTAGGAGACGTCCAGTACATGAAGTCATTCTTTTTGTATTTTGAGTAGCTCAGTAAAGAATCAAAATCTTGTTTCTGACTTTGAATAGTAATTTGGGCAGACTTGTTCTTAAAACCCTTTAAGAAAGAAAGGACTCTAAAATTGATCATTCAGGAAGAATATTAATGATAATGTTTTGCGGGACCTCTCTTGGTGTCAGGAAGTAAATTGATTACAGATTCTAATGCTAATATCATGGTTGAAAAACTCAGGAAATGTAGTTTATTTCATAAAACCATGGAGTAACAATCTAACGAGGCTTTCACTGCGAAGTCCACTTAAAGTGGCTATACCTTTAGAGACTGCAAAGTGCATTGCACACCAACATGTAAGATGTTACGATTTTTTTTTTGGGGGTGAGATTATGAAATATTTTGTGTGCGCTGATGACATTATTGGCCTGGAAAACCTCTGGGGAGAAATTTTGGCTCCGCGGTGAAATAAACCAATAGAAAGGCCAGGCGGGTCGAACCCATTTCATCAAATTCAGACCATTAGCTTTTGTGCGTTTTAAATATTTGGGGATTGTGAAATCACAAGGATTTAGGAATATCAATATCAGGTTTAATGGCAATCTACTGTAGTAGTTGTCAAGAGATCTTGTTTGGACCAAAGTGCTAGACTGACCAACCGAGCTACGATCATCCCTCAGCCCCGACTAATGACACAATTAATGTTTATTAATTGGAATGAAGCGCTGTTATTATTTTACTGTGCATAAATGCCATCATCCTTTACGTTGGGAACCTGCTTTGGTTGGTCTTACCTCACCCATACGACTTTATCAATACATTGTACATACTGTATTTTGTTGACTTATATCAACAGATTCTTGAGATAATTATTATTTATATGTTGGAAAATAATCAAAAATGATGTTTCTCTGGTGCCTGTGCTTAATTATTGGATGGCTGAGGTGAATTCATGGGCTAAGATGATTTTACACTCCCTTCTAACTTTGCCAACTTCTTTTTGTGACTGAAGGTCACTACAGAGAACATTGATTTCAAATGAGATTAAGTAAGTGTGTGTGTGTGTGTGTGTGTGTGTTTACTTTAGATCAAAACTGAAAATGAAATGTTTTTCGGATAGTAAAATCATGTCTTAAATCATGTATGATTATTATAGTTTTGCCAAACTTTAAAGCTTGTTTACATTGAAAGATACAGTACACACAAGTCATTGGGTGTCGAGTTCAACAGCAACACTGAGGAACATTTAAATTTATTTTTGGATGTTACAGCAAAATCAAATATTAAACTCAAACCTCCCTATTACATTTCTGATTCATTAAATCCTCTGAAACTTTAACCCTCCCGATGTCTTAAGTTTTTGTAAAAACTTTCTATATCAATGACAAAAGAACGTTGAAAAAAAGTGACAAATGTTGAAAAAAAACTAGAAAAACGCAGGAAAAAAATAAGCAAAAACATTCTATTTTTAAATGCTGGAAAAAGACTAAACTATAATTAAAAAAACATCAAAAAAGTGACAAATGTTGAAAAAAAACTACAACAACGCAGGAAAAAAGTAACAAAAACATTGTTTTGATTTTTTTAAATGCTGAAAAAGTGACCAAAACAATCGGAAAAAGTGACAAAAAAAAATCATCAAAAACATTGGAAAAGGCGACCCAAAAATTGTAAAAAAATATACATTTTAAAAAAACGTCAAAACAGTGACAAAAAAAATTGAATAAAATTGACAAAAATGTTACGATAAAAAAACAACAAAATGTTGAAATTTCAACCCAGAAAAACAAAGTTGCATGGTCGACGGGAAGACGGCACAAGGGTTAAAGCTGTGAGATGTTTTTGGTTACGCTTTACTTGAAGTTTTTTACGTAACAGTGACATCACACATGTCATAAAACATTATAAACAAGTTATAAACAGTTATGACATAACACTTTTTTTCATTGTCATTCGGTTTTGTCATGACAAGTTATGGTTATAGTTAGGGTTAAAGTTAGGGTTAATGCGTCATGACTGTGTCATGTGAGTGTCATGTGTTCATGACAGTGTCATGTCACTCTTATGTAGAAAACTTCAAATGTTACCGAGTTTTCAAAGGCACAGCCTCTAATTCAAAAGTGCAGTCCCATCAAAAGGACAGATCTCAGTCTCAAACTGATTGGCATGTCTTTCAATAGGCAGACTAACAAAAGACAAAGGCTAAATGTAAGTAAAACTATTTTTTGTAGATCACTGAGTACATCCACAGGCATGTCGGGTATGATCGCAGTAGTCTATATCCACGATGTTCTCTACATAGTAAATTGAGACCGCTAGCTAGACTATCTGTCCAATCTGAGTTCTCTCTCACGACTAAAGAAACTCTTAAATGTACACATTAAGGAGCTTAGAGCCTCCCATGATGATTGTGATTGGTTGCCCGTGCTTTGTGGACTAGCCCGACCCTCCTTCACAGTGCTGCGGAGGATGGTCTGGCAAAGCGAGACTATGATCGGAGAATCAAGGTTACGTGTTTCCGCCTGTGTAAACATCATATTCTGTTTTCAGAAACTTGGATATATTAGAATCTTCACTCGAAAGTGATAGTTAAATTCTGACACCAGTAATAGAAGATAACTTGTATTGTCCCGTCTTCCATTGCTGCTGATCAGCTGACGAAGCAATCGTCCGCACTTCCTTCTGTACAGAACTGCAGCCGCGAGAACTCAAAGACACACCTGGATCTACACAGTGTGCTGAACAGTGTGGACACCAACAAAACGGAGACAAATTCCGGCCTTCATTTGTACAGCAAGCAGAAAGAGATTAAAAAAAACAGTGGAAACAAGTACAGAATAATACAAACTCAAAAACCCGATGGGCCCTCACTATCAGAAACCAGAAAGGATCTTGCCAGAATTGTGTCTACCAACACATTCTCACTTCCATCTCCTAAAATATGGACGCTTGGTTGGGTGCCTTTGTCGTTGTTATTGACGCTAAAAGTCTCCCTTAGCGTCATATAACATGCTTTACCTAAACATGCTTGGTCAGGACTATTGGCGTCCCTTTGGACACTCTTGGTCTGGACTATTGGCGACCCTTTTGACGCTCTTGGTCGGGACTATTGGCATCCCTTTTGAAGCGCTTGGTCGGGACTATTGGCATCCCTTTTGAAGCACTTGTCCGGGACTATTGCCGTCCCTTTTGACGCTCTTGGTCGGGACTATTGGTGTCCCTTTCGACGCTCTTGGTTGGGACTATTGGCGTCCCTTTCGACGCTCTTGGTCGGGACTATTGGCGGCCCTTTCGACGCTCTTAGTCGGGATTATTGGCGTCCCTTTTGATGCTGTTAGGGAAAGGTTGCGGTTGGGCTTACGGTTCCGTGACTTGCGGGAACAGGACAGTTGGGTTTAGGAAAAGGTCATGGGTGGGCTTAAGGTTCCCTAACACGCGGCAATAAAGGACACACGCTGGACATGAACCCTACTCTCCTGGGTGAAAGTCCTGTGTCTGCGTCAGAAACCTGGATCTTGCCATAATTGTGTCTACCAACACATTCTCACTCCCATCTCATAAAATACGGAAGCTTGGTCGGGTGCCTTTGCCCTTGGTATTGACGCTAAAAGTCTCCTTTAGTGTCATGTAACATGCTTTACCTAAACGCGATTGGTCAGGACTATTGGCGTCCATTTTGACGCGCTTGGTCAGGTTTGGTGAATTGCAGGAATAAGGGGACGGTTAAGGACACACATGGGACACGGACCCCACTCTCCTGGGTGAAAGTCCTGTGTTTGACCCATCCATCACCCCGACCAACGTCCCTACGCGGAATTTCCCCCTTACACACTACTCGTTACACCCCGTCCAGATGCTGCTCTTCCCGGTACGTTCTACACACACACCTTTTCCGTCGCATCAAATGCTGACAGACACTGTCCAAAATGTCCATATTAAACTCATTCGGAGTAAGAACGGGTTGTGTCTACATAGAGACAAAGAACTCGGTTTCTCATGTTTTGTGTGGCCATCATGTTCTACATATGTTCAAAACCAGTATAACAATCAAAACTGGGATATTAATGCAAGTGTAAACCCAATCACCACTCATTCATTACATGACAATGTGAGTGAAGATTTTTCCCGTACAAAGCCAACAAAGCCTACGATATGTGTGATTTTGGAAGTCTTTCATTCAGGAAACCTGCATAAATGTTGCAGGTTTTGCTGTTTTTCTGCATGTAATGGCAGATCACTTATTCTCTTTTGTTAATAATGATATTTTCGTTAACAGATCCCTTTTTTCATGAGTCTTTTTTTTTTTGCATCGTCACGACTTTCAGCCAATTTTGATGACATGACTTACTGTATGACTTTACCAAAGCTCTTTGAATATGAACATCTCATTACTAAATACAAATTCAGTCCCAGCATTTGGTCAAATTCCACAAATTGTGCAGCGGGACGACCAGAATACACAGAGATTTGAACTAGGAGCTGGACGTTCAGACCTATGCGCTGTATTTGGAGCCAACTCCTAGATTCTAACATGCTGCTTTGATAAAAAAAATAAAATACTGAATAGTGAACTAATCTATTACTCATTTTGTTCAGAATTTTTTGCATTTGAAATGTGTTGGTGTCTTCAGAATAGCTTTGCATTGACAGTAAACTGTTGCATGTACTGCAACTTATATAACTGTTTTATTTTTTATTTTATTTACATCTGTGGCCGATCTAGTCTTTAATCTGTCACTTTTATTACAATGTTTCGTTGGTATACACATTGGTGTGAAGTAGTGTTTGTAAGTTCTTTGATATTTGTATAATTTGTTTTTGAGATTAATATGAAGATAATAAAAGAAGGCAGTTAATTTGAAAATGACTCAATGACGCTGTTTCCTTGTTTCCTTTTTTTCTTTTTTAGATATGGGATTACACAGTAGCAAAGAGAGTTTAGCATTATTATTTCAGTTTCTACAAAGCTAGTTCAGATCACAAAGCTCTTTCTGGGATTCAAATGGTCCCCCGGTCATTCATTCACGTAAATATAACCACATTCTGTACTGTACAACCTGAAGCAATGGACAAAATGTCCGGCAGCTCTCCTTTTAAATACATTTTTGTTAAATCGGTTGCTGTATCTGTACACTGTCCATGTAAAATGAATACAGTCTAATCCAACAGTCCTGCAATGAATCCTATTTTCATTTTTGTGATGATGTGATATGTGATGATTTTGGAGGCTGCAGTATGTGGGGTATTTTGTATTGTGCTGTAATCATAGGCATTATTTACAGAGGGGGATTTAGAGGTGTTTCTAATTAAAACATATATACCGTATATACTTACTATACTTAATATTTAGCTGTTTAAAAATCCAATATTCCAATATATCGGCTGATATGTATTTTGAAAAAAAATCCAGAAACATGTAACAAAATATATATATATATATATATATGTGTGTGTGTGTGTGTGTGTATATATATGTATATGTGTGTGTATATATATATATATGTATATGTGTGTGTGTGTGTATATGTGTGTGTATATATATATATGTATGTGTATATATATATATGTATATATATGTGTATGTGTATGTGTATATATATATATATGTATATATATGTGTATATGTATATATGTATGTGTATATGTATATATGTATGTGTATATGTATGTATGTATATGTGTGTATATGTATATGTGTGTGTGTATATATATATATATATATATATATATATATATATATATATATATATATATATATACATTTTCGGCGGGCCGATATCGGTCAGGCTCTAGTTTGTAGTATTTCATACTGATTAATTGTATATTAATGCATGTAGGTTGTCAGTGTCTTATTCAAACCCACTGTATGGCCATCACTACTTTTTAGGTAAGGATTACGTCAGACTTTATTAAGGAATGTATTAAAAAATGTTACCAAACATTAACACTCTGTAAACACAACACTGCGTTCTGCAGCAGCATTATGCATGCTAATGCATAAGTATCTGCCCGTGAACATAACTTGTAGGCAATAAGATAGTACAGTTGACCATTCCTTCTGCATGTATCCAAATGTATTTTCATATTTGCATATCTTCTCTAAAGTATCTCATGAGAGGGACCTGTCTTCTGTAAACTGAAGGTTATGACTCAGGGGCCCTGTGCGTGAGAAATGGTCAAGATCCAGATGTCATAACAGGATGGGGGCCGGAAAGAGTCGCTGTCATAGAGGGACAATAACACACTTAGGATGTTTATCGGTGACCGGAATCGCAGAGGCCCACAAGAGTAGTGGTGAGACTCTCCTGAGTGGAGGATGATGTTAGGAATCAGTGGGTCCAGAAGGGGGAGGGGGTCCTAAAGACTTTAACAGATGGGTCGATTTTACATTCGTTGAGAATCTTTGAGCAATGCATCTGATTGCATGTCAACTATTCACTGTTCACTATGTGAATAAAGCTGCATATTATCTGAAGTCATGGGATTCGTCATGTACCAAGTCTTCTCCATCATTTCCGAGTCTCACCCCACATCAGTATGTACAGTATAATCAGCTATTTTATACAGGACAGGAAAGAAGAAGTGTAGTTCCACTCTCAGGTGATGTGGTGACAACTGAGTCGTCCTCATGTCAACTGGAGAAGTCCAATCTGCTGATGGTGACCAGGTTCAGAGAGAGCTAGTAGATGGAATACTTAGTTTTGCAGTGCAGTAAAATGATTGAATGTGTCTGCAGAATCCAATTGACTCACCATACAATATTCCCAAATCTCACAACATGCTAAAGATCAACTCAAAAGAGGAGTTAATGTACGGCCACGGTGTATGAATGTGTGTAAATGGTTCCTGTACTGTGTATAAGCGCTTTGAGGAGAAGACTAGGAAAGCGCTATATAAATACAGTCCATTTACATCTAAAAATGTGCAAAAATGTGCAACAACATAGTTTTGTGACACAACTTCCCCTCTGAAGTTGTAGGTACAGCTTTCAAGTTTTAATAAGAACATTTTTTTTCCATCACTATCATACAAACATTTAATCAACACAGCAGATGGATAAAGAGAGTCAGTTTAGTACATATTTTCATACGGTTCATATTCCTTTGTGTATTCTAAACTACAAAGACATTTCTTCAAAGAGACATCTTCCTTAACATTAAATCTGAGAACAATGTTGTAGACAGGGTGTGATTTGCCGTGGGGGTATGCGTTCCCCTCTTTCTGGTCTACATATTCCTGCCTCTGCTTAATTTTTTTTTTTTTTTTTTTTATGATTTTTTTATGATCAATGTTTCTTGAGTAATAGATAATATATTTTAGACCTAAAATAGAATTATTTTAAACTAAGTAAAGTGTTGTTTAGGGGACATGTAGTGGAGTTTAGCCCAGAAAAGGTGAGCGTCATGTGGCGATGACAGTTAAGTTTAGGCAACAAAACTACTAGCTAGTAAAGTTAAAAAAAGATTGTGGTTTGGATTAAAACACCCCCGAGGAACTTACCAGCGTTTTCTGGGTGAAAGCAATTTGTTTTCATCACGAAGTGAACTCCGCAATCCGGATTGAAACCGCTTTATTTTATGTTGACACCACGTCGTGTTATTTCATCCTGAGATTATTTTCCATTAAATATTGAAGTTAATCAAAGCTAAGCATGGGGAACATTCCATAAGATCCTCTCCCAATGCAAATCAAACCAGCCATTAACTAAAATAACACCATGCCAATCTCTATGTTTGGTGAAGGGTATGTGATGATGTGGGGGGGGGGGGGTTAATTCCAAAGGCCAAAGGAACTTTATCAGGATGCATAGTATCCTGATCCATGAAATAACTGGCCTTTAATAATAAAAATGTGCCTGCTTCTATGGGAATTTAACATAGGGGTGTGTATACTTATGCCCCCTGTATTTTAAGGAAGAACATTATTTATTTACAATACATTATTCATTCACAAAGAAAATTGGTGTCCTTAAAAGGTTGCATTTTTCAAAATTTTCTGAATTAAGGCATTAAGCTCAATTTCCAAAAGCTGTTTTTTTTATTCCTCTTTTTAATCAACTTTAGCATGGGTGTGGAAACTTTCTCAAGCCAATGTACGTCTGGTTTGAAACCGCAATGTGCATTAAGAAGACTATCGCACATTAATAATCTCTCTTTGACTTTTATGTAGTCCAAGAAGCTCGGAACCTTGAAGAATTAACATGTTTTTACCATCTGGAGTCATTTAATTTACAGTCTTGTTGTGTAAAACCTAGCCACCAAAAGTGATCAGTGAGAGTTCTTCCAGTGGGAGAGGAGGCATCCATGTGACAAAGACAAAGGGGGGCCCCCAGCAGGAGGGTGTTTTATCACCTCAGTGATAAGCACAGTCCCTCAGCAGGATGCCCAAACTCACTGTTTGATGTTTTTAATGAAGTATTAAAAGTAGCCACCTTCATGAGGCTACATAATCAAACTAATTAGAATGGATATCGGCTGATAATGATCCATGACCACTGAGTGATCCGCATTGTCCACCGGGTGAGCTAGAGGTTGCCCAAGCCCCCTTGATTTTTAATAATTTCTTCAATTATTTCACAGTTACTTCCATTTAAATACATAGTTTTTAGTTTTTGTTTATTTTTAATAGCTTGACTTGACATGACTTCAATAATGTGTTAGATAGGCCATCCTAAATGTCAACATGTACTGTATGTGCATTTGTCTTTGATCCATATATTTTAAGTCTATAAAATGGCATACAAGCCTGTGAACAATACACATTTAAAACTATTCTGCAGAATTTCTGCTTTGATAGATTGCTTTGATATATCAAAGCAGAAATTACACAATTACAGTAGAAACAGATGGGAGTAGCGAGACTTCTATCATACACTGTGGACAACTCACTTTGAGACGAGCTAATAATAGATATGCTATTGAGGTAGAGGTTGGTGAGCCATTAGTATGTTTTTAAAGTCACAATGTGCTATTTAGAATATTGGAATTGTTTTATCATTCACAGATGGTTGAGCGTAAAGATATATTTTGCATGTAATCACAGTGGGTGAATTAGCTGGATAGCTAACTATTATATGGTTCGATTCCTGGCCTTGCAGTCCCATTACCAAGTGAAATGGTGATAGGTGTAAACCGAGCCCTGGGAATCCTGCTCTGCCTTTGAGAAAATGAAAGCTCTGATGGGCCGATCTGGCACGTCCTAAGGAAAGCTCATTGTGGGATTGGCTCTAGTGGCTGTAATTCTGCACCAAGGCTGAATTTTGGGAAAGAGACTTCAGATACAGTATTAGGGGACCACTAAGGTCTCTATAAAAGAGACTTCAGATACAGTATTAGGGGACCACTAAGGTCTCTATAAAAGAGACTTCAGATACAGTATTAGGGGACCACTAAGGTCTATATAAAAGAGACTTCAGATACAGTATTAGGGGACCACTAAGGTCTATAAAGAGACTTCAGATACAGTATTAAGGGACCACTAAGGTCTATATAAAAGCATCCAATGAGTCCAATATCATGGGATCTTTAAGACTAGAAAGGCGCTATATAATTTATAATTACAGTCCATTTTCATATATTTGAAGTACAGTATGTATTATATTCAACAGACAGCATGGTTTAAATGGTATTTTAGGGGGGGGGGGAAACCCTCAGATGCGTTGGGTCCTGACTCCCCCGAGCCCACTGCTTATATTGCTTGATAAACAACTTGTAAGTGGCAACACTGTTAATTGACTCAGGACCACATTGAAACTCCAGTAAAGTGACACTATAAAATTATTTCGAACATATGGTTAATAATTTCTCTTCTTTCGAGAAACATGTTGCTAAAGCAGTGCACCACTCCTTGTTTGCAGTACATTCGGAAAATAATATTTTTTTCCACAAATGTTTTGAATATCGGACCTAATTAAGGCTTCCCACTCATTAGTGGGTGCTATGGAGCCCGCTAGACATGCATTGAAAGAAATAGCTGTATAGTTTTGCAATGTTGCAGATTTTATGACTTTTCGAGTATATCAAGGGCATCAAAAATGCGTTCAAAGGCTAAAAGTAATTAGGGGGTGCTAGAGCCACCAGGCCATGCCTAAGCTTGATTGGGACATCAATCAAAGTATTTGCTAGTTTGAAAATTGCTGCAAAAACTAACCCAATTTGAGTTTTCGTGGCTTCTAAAGTCAAAGATGGCTGACTTCCTGTCAACTGTTTTTAGATTAGAGCAATTGTTTTGGGAGGGGGGCGGCACTATGGGGTTGCTGGCCACGCCAGAGACGAATTACTGACCAATGGTGTGTCTTGAAAAAAAAGTTGGATATTTTTATAATGAAGAAATCGTAGGAATTGAAACTGTAGAAGAACAGCAGGGAGAGGCGCGGGGAAATCCGAAGGGTTGGCCAGAAGGCAATGAATATTTGAGCTTTTATCAAAATAATATCATTGGTTTCATGTCTTTTATGTTGTTTATAATGGATTACCAGCGAACAGTCAACGATTCTTCCAAACCATCTGACAATATGGATTGTTTATTCCTACCCTCTAACACAACCCACAGGAGCATTTTCCTTCATATCTCAACCAATTCAATTCAATTGAATTTTATTTATAGTATCAAATCATAACAAAAGTTGATGATGCACACTGGCAATAATAGTCACAATTAGGCAAAAAAATGTGCCACAAAACAAGAACAAAAACAGAGAACATCAGCTGCAGTTTCAAACGTAATGGTCGCAGTTTTAAGCATTTTGTTAACATTGTTACCCGGCCTCAGTTTGGTTATGTTTTGAATTTGTTGATCAAAAGTTGGAACCGTGGTCAAAACAAATCATACTGGGAATAACGGAGTGTATTAAACAATTTCGTAATCTTACCACCAAGAATTAGCTAGCTGATGTTGTAGACCTAGCATTGGCATCAGCTACTTGCTAGTCAACCAGCACCTTTACAGTAGGCACCAAAGCACTTTTCCTTTTCCCCCTAAAGGTTGAAAGCGGAATTGTCCATTACTGTTACCATTACCATTATTCTTTTGTCTCATTCAAACCCAATTTTTAAGGTACAAATGAATCTTTGGTGTTGGATCGATCAACATTGAAATCAATCAATGTCAATAAATAAGGTCTCGGTTGTACTACTGAGTTGCAAAGTGGGATCTAATCAATGCAATAAGCAACAAAATAAGGTTTGTGTTGAACTGTGGGTCAAAAATCGTGGTGCAAACAAAATCCTGGGTTTGGTGTGTCGTTACAGCCCTTATATTCGGACATCAGCGGTGGAATGAAATGCACAAAAGCCACATGCCTTGGATTTGCGATCCAGGTTCAGTGAGAGAAGGGAATACGCAGTGTAACGTACGCTGCTCCATCTCACTCCTGTAAAATCCCCATTCAATTTCCCATTGACAGGTGCAAGCTAATTTCTCATGAATAATGAAAGCTTTAGTTCCGAGGTAATTTTGGTGTCTTTGATCAGGAGTGTGACACACTGCCGACTGCTGTCATGCTCAGTTACAAAGCTTAACAAACTATGTTATCTGCTGTGCACCATGGACTGCATAAAGTAACAAGAAGAACTTGTTGTGGACGTACTTCTCCACGTGTTCTGCAATACGGGAAATGGATGGTTTACGTATTATTTCGGGTGTTGCTAGCTTATGTTGACTTTTAGTGATATTCAATTCAATTCAATTTTATTTATAGTATCAATTCATACCAAGAGTTATCTCAAGACACTTTACAGATAGAGTAGGTCTAGACCAGATAGAGTAGGTCTAGACTCCACTCCAGATATGTATTTAAGTGTGATCAAATTTATTTTTGTAGTTAAAGAAACTACCTTGGGCCTTTTTAAAGCTTTATGGCTGCAAACTTATTATTTTCTCTGCTGTTATCCTTGTTTTTTTGTTTTTTTTTATATGTTCCTTGATTAAGATCAACTCCACATTTTGGGTTATAAGATGAAAGCAGAACCATAAATTGATTCAGTCGTGTCTGATAAGATAAGATGCACAATGATCAAAGAAACAAACAAAAGCTGGAAAAGAGAGATTCTTCCCTTCCTGCATGATTCTTGTCCTCAAGGGGGTTCAGTTTCTACCACGTGACATGTTCGTAAGATTTGTGTCTAGCAGCGATTGGCCTGCACAATAGATAACAGGTCTCAGACTGCTACTGGAGAGCCCTTTACCCAAACATAAGACGTGTCCCTATAACCACCCCTGGCCCTGCTTTTCAGAATTAACACACTCGGCAGAGCTATGGTTGGACACATTGTACCAAAACAACCTATGATAAGGTCTCAGTGAACCCTAAACTACATGCTTCTTATTCAGAAATGTACCCAATAATCACACTGAAACCAAGCAGACTATGTGTAATGCTGTAGCTCTTTTACCTGAAAATCTAATGAATTTAACACATATGATTAATATAATGCACTACATGAAATGAATATATTTTATTCCAACAACGGTCAACAACTACCAACTAGAAGTAAAGTTGAAAAATGGGATTTGGTGGAGCATTTTAGCAGTGTCAGACCTAATGGGCTGGAAGGGGTTTTGTATGCTTTGTCTCATGACTATACATCTGTGCAGTGAAATGAGTCTGTTCTTCTGTGTGTGTGTGTGTGTGTGTGTGTGTGTGTGTGTGTGTGTGTATAGTGACTGTGTTTTTGAGGGCATGGGGTGAATGGGGGTAATGCAACCAGTATGAACTGGTTTGGGAGACAAAAGCAGCGGGCTAGGGGAGGTGCATGTGTGAGACCTAAAACAAGAGAGAGACAGAACTTTCCCCCCCGAGTCTCCAACTGCCAGGCAAACAAGTAAGTAAGCTTTATATTTTTAGCTCATCCTTTAGATGACATTTTCTGAACTGTATTTACTTAAAAAATGTCAAAGAACCTCTATTAACCGTTTATTTGGCTTGTTCCACTTCTTGGAGTTGATGTGATTTCATAAAGGCCCTCATGATATAAAAAAGACAAGTTCTGCTGATAGTCCCTAAAGTTTTTTGCTTTGTGAAAAATGTGGTTTTGAAACAGTTTTCCAAAGAGGAAACTACACTCTTAATAACTTCTGCGATTGTGCATTCAGAATTAGGTCTTTAAAATGAACAATTACAGATGGATAATTATGTTCATTACATATATGTTATACGATATAGCATAAATACATTTCTATTCATATCTTACTTTGTTCTGTGTTCTTGCTTGGCTACTTCTCTAATCATTTTTTTTGTTTAGTGCTATCATCTGCCCTTTGGGTTTTATTAGTCTTTATGTAATTGTTCCATTTTCTGCACCAGATTCCAGCACTTTCCCTACAACTCAACTTTAAAATACTGCAAGTAAAGCTCTTCTATGCACACTTTACGTGATGTGTGTGTGTGTGTGTGTGTGTGTGTGTGTGTGTGTGTGTGTGTCAATGCAGCAGTGATAATACTGTGGCATACTTTGAGGGTTCGATTAAAAATGTTAGAACTGCACATTTTTGCTTCCTGCTGATACAAGTGGCTTTGTCGTGTGTTTGGCACCTTTCCAATGCATGTGTGTGTAGAAAAGAGAAGGAGCGGGGGGAGAGAATAGAGAGGTGGAAAGGGCAGAGCAGTGTTGAGAGTATCCCAACTTCTTATCTTGACTTTTTTTTGCTGACCAACCGGGCAACAGAAAGGACCGGTGAGCCACATTCAAAAGGTCATTAGAGAGGAAGACAGATGCAGCGCAATAAAATTGAATTGTGCAAACCGTGATTGCGTAAAAATAGCCGTCGCAAACTTTTTCACTGAGCTCTCACTCGGTCTTCAGCTCAGTGGCGTGTGCACAACTGCGCATGCACCATACAGAAGTAGGAATTTGGATTCAATCCTGTTCGCGAACTCATTCCTCATCAATCAGTATTATTCCCACCTAAGTGAGTATGTATAGCTTAACCCTCAAATTGACCCGTTTCCCTATATCAATGTCCTTTTTTAACTACTTAAAAAAACAAATTGAAGTGGTTTTGAAATAGTATTGAGTAAAAGTTGACATATTCCAGTCTGTGATTATCATCAACACCCATTCCTTTCATTTTAGTCTCAATAATTCCTAATTTCTGCTTTTCTAACTCTAACATTAGGTATCATTTCTTAGAAATGAGGTTTATTGACCATAAATTCCCCAAAAATGACTGGGAAAGTTAGTGTTACGTAGTGTTGAAAATGTCAAAAAAAAAGGTGATACACGTTGAAAAATAAAGCATCAAAAGTGTTGTAAAAAAAGGGACAAAAATGTCAGAAAAAGTGAAAACGTCAATAAAAGTGTTCAATTTTTGATACTTTGACGGGAAGACAACACATATTTAACCATTTAATTTCATTGCAGTGCAATATTTATTTAATACTTAACCATTTATTGTCATTGCAGTGCAATATTTAATATTTAATCACTTAGTCTCATTACTATGCAATATTTAATACTCAGGACTTTTGATACACCAATAACTATATTATTTGCATAATGTGTATACAAACCCTTTATCTTTCCTACTATTTGATATATATACAGTATGTAGTTGCTCTCAGGAACTGTACTCCACGTCCCCCTTTTTTTTTTCTTCTTCTGCACTACTTATATTTTATATCTTTATAGTTCATGTTGACACTGTAAAGGAGTTGCTTCAATCTTGTTGCACAGATACTGCACTGTGCACAATAAAGGCATTCTATTTTATGCTATGCTATGCTATGCTATGCTATTCTATTCCAAAAGACAGCATTTTGACACTAGGCCTCAAAATCAGGTCATATCAGGTAATTCTATCACTAATGTCATTTTAACTTGATATTGTACATTAGAGCAATGGTGTAACATTGGGTTCAAGATGGAGGGGGGGGGGGTTGGGGTTGCACTGGCCAGTTTTGATTTTTTTGGGGGCATGAACTACTTCTGCTACCATTTTTTTCGTCACTGTTCCATTATCTTTTATTGTGACTGTTGTTGCTACTGTTCATCACCCCCACCCCCTCAACCCCCACCCCCCTCAACCGGCGCCGTCAGACTCCGCCTACCAAGAGCCTGGGTCTGTCCCAGGTTTCTCCCTAAAAGGAGTTTTTTCCTCACCACTGTCACATTATGCTTGCTCTTGGGGGGAATTCCTAGAATTTTTGGGACATTATAAATTATAGAGCGTGGTCTCGACCTACTGTAACACCCCCATATCCTCAAACAAAATTACAATTACATTATCACAATTATTGCCACACTGTAAACCTGGGGGCCTTTTGGGGCCATACTCTGTTCTCTGCAAAGCTTCTTTTGTTAAAGTCTATTTTCAGTCAGTTTAACATTTCTTACACAGATGTTTCACATTAAACGCCTTCCAGAGGATCAAAGGGTGTAATCCCTCCCTTCCTGGTAGCTTTTTATGCGAAACATCTGCAGGAAGTGTTGACTACTGGTTTGACTTGTGATCGTTCAGGGAGAAAAGTAGCTGGTGATTCCAACAGTATTGGAAGTGACACATGACAGTTTACACCCAGTGGATACACCCTATAAAATTGTATTGGCCAATAGTAAATTGTGTTAGGTCACTATTGAAACAACTGAGCATGTTTGACAAAAGGACAGGACAGATGTTGCACGCTCTGGATCAGCAGGGCACCGACCATTCAGCCGGGTCTCCGCCACATTGCTGCTCACAGAAAGATACCAACACATGGATTCATACATGTTTGAAACATGACAGGAAGAAGCCGTCGGTCCAATTGATGAGATAATGGTCAAAACTGAACAGAAACCTTTGTTTACTGTGGTTAAAATGAACACAATGAAGATAAATCTCTCAGCAACATGTGTTATTCACTATTGAAAATGCATTGTCCAATGTGACACGGATGATCATGTGTTAATATAGCTAGTGCATATAGAGAACTTACAAAACTCTGTGAGCCCATATAGGGCTGAGTATTTCTACTCTCAAATATGAACCACAGTTTTAAAAACGCTGCTTATGTTATGTGATTGGTTAGGCTTAGGATCATCATGGTATGGGTTAAAATCAGTCCATCTGTTATGTTATGAACTTAATTTCCTAGGACACCCAATGTGACATTGTTCCATTCATTTTTTTATGTCAAACAAAACACAAAACTCCGATCCCCTGGTTAAAAGTCTTGCGATTGTTTGGCCCAATCTCTCTACCTACGTGGAATTTGGCGCTCTTGTAAATTGTCACTCTACTTTCTGTTTTGGTTATGTAATAATTATGCGAGGCCACTAGCAGGTGTCGTAATTGCTGCTTGGCGGCGTTTTCCAATCTCGATGATATAAGTAAGTCAATAATCTTAGTTAAAGATTATAATTCTGTGAATTGGGGAGAATTTATATTGGGTTAGTAGCTCTAAGTGTCAATGAAAGGTATCCAGATATAAACACAGCTTTATGCCATGGCCACTGAGAATATTGGCTTTAATTGGTGCTGCATTGTAAAATAACCACACAGCCCCAATGGAGTAGCATCTAAATTCATTTACTTAACATTTTGGGGACTTTCAATCTTAAGTATTGGGGAACATGAGTATGGCATGTGGCCAGCCATTCAGCATTTACTGTACAGGTAGTGTTGTTGGCAGTGTAGTATGTATGAGAGCTGGTATCGCTTGGGATTGCAGTTGAGCACAGAAGTTTGCAGTAATACTGATTTCAGTCATTAATCACAAATATATCACACACACGATGTCACAGCATAGTGTCTCCTCGCGTTGGACTGTTTTTCATAGTGCTTTGACGTTTTGTTTCCAAATGAATAGCACTGACTCAACATTGTGCTTTGTATTCAAGAGTTGGTTGGCCATCTCTGTCCATATTTCACACGTCATTATTGCATCTTCAAACACAATTTCAGGAGGTACAATGATCATATGCAGGTTGCGTGATATGGGTAACCCCAAATAAGATACTAAAAATGCTTTGGAGTCGGCCCGATAAAGTCAAATAGGATTATTTAAAAATTTTAAATCTATATAGCTATTCCAAGTTCTTTTTACAATTATTGGGAGACTGGGTACCCCAATAACAAATATGCTCAACACAAGGGCAGATGATCATGA
The DNA here is from genome assembly GCA_013375575.1 of Percina caprodes. Lineage (NCBI taxonomy): Eukaryota > Metazoa > Chordata > Actinopteri > Perciformes > Percidae > Percina > Percina caprodes. Next base: position 452,483 of record JABXJD010000275.1, read on the forward strand.
GTAAACTGGATACCCGGATTCTTGGTTACCATGGCTTAAAAAGGTAACTACCATTTTTTTTCAACCTATTTTCCCACATTTTTGTGTCTAAGTGACTGATGGGAACAACAATCTTTGACATTGGTCCAATATTAAGCATGATTGCTGCAGTCAGCAGCGGTGAAACACTATACAATATAATTTAATTGGGCAATTTGCCAGCTTGTATTTACCTTCACTAAAGTGCTTGTTTGGCCGCTGACGGGCTCAGATCAATATTCCAAGTGTGTGACAACATTATGGAAAGGGTTTCTAAGGAGGTCGACCTAAGTCGATTCATTTTTAAACCTAAAAACAAATCGGTGAAATTGGTTCGCTAAACCCACCAGACTCCATGTAAAAACTGTCATTTTTTTTACTTCATTCAAAGTTGACGGAAACAAAATAAAATCTTAAAAGCCGTTTTGGGTCGTCTTTCCACTTTCCCAACCGTCTCACCGATTCACATATGAAAATATGTTGGCTATACACGCTAAAAGTATTGCTTTTTTTTAAATGGAGTCCGGTGGGTTTAGCGCTAGCGACTTCAGAGCTGTTTCTGGTTAAACCGAAACGTCTTAAAGAGGTTTTAAAGGTCTGTTTTTGAAGGGATCCTTTCAAGATTGTTGTTCCCATCAGTCACTTGGACACAAAAACATAGGAAAATGGGGTATACAAAAATGGTAGTTACCCTTTAATGACAAAGCACCCTCTGAAATTCGGCTATTCAGCAATACTGAGCAGTACTGGAAAAACATATGCACTAGTAGATCTAAAAGCAGACCACAACCGAGACCGAGACGCCATCGCATTGGCAGACATCCAAGGGCGAGTGTCTCACATGAAGAGCTGGACGGCGCCGGGGCCGATACGATATCACCTTCTGGCTAAAGAGGAGGACCCATCATGGACGGGCGTGCCCCTGCATGTAGAACAGACACCAGATGCAGTCAGTGTCTACACTGGATCCATTCTGCAATTGCAGTAGCCTGTGTGTGCACTCCCAGCCTAAAACTCAGTATATGCAGTTATTTACTGAAACATGCTTTTTAACTCTGAGCTAAATTAATATACACCTGTGTAAAAAAGGGCTGTTACTTACGGATGTTAGGAGACATGTATGTGTACTGTCTCTCAAACTAGGTCAAACAGGGACCAGTAAAAAGTCATTTCCACCGCTTGGCTTCATTTCCAAAACCCTAATTATCAAGTCAATGGCAATACACACACACACACACACACACACACATATGCATGCACACTGACCAGCTCTCAAGCCCTAATCTTTAACCTTCCTTAATAATTTGGTCAGAATGCAAGCTCTGGGGAGCAAAATTAGTTTTATTCACAGCACGCTTGGCATTTTAGATTAAAAAGTGAACATTTCAACCAAATTTTATACTGTCAGCCTTTTTTACAGTATTATGAGGCGTGTGTGTGAGGGCGTGTCTGTGTTTTGCTTCAATGACCAACCGTCAGATAAGGTGCCAGCTCTGCAGAAGGTAAAGGTTCAGACAAAGCCCTCTAAAAGCTTAACAACGCCAGCATAGAGAACGACATATCTTAAAACTCTGCCATTTTGACGAGGTGAACGTTATCCCACCAAGACCGACCCCTCTCTCCATAGACGAAAAGGCAGTATTAGGCTATCATGTCACAGTAGCCATGGAAACCACTGTGCATTATGCAAAGATGATTAAGTTGTATTGAGATTGAACACAAAGTACATTATTACCTTGCTTTAATTGCACAAATGTTACCATTGGAGTGGTTTCGCAATTGGTGTGTGTGTGTGTGTGTGTGTCTCTCTCTCTCTCTCTTTCTCTGTAATGTTAATGACACGTAGGACACCAAGTGCAAGAACAATAATCACAGGGTTGCAGAACATGATAAACAACAATATAGTCTCAATAGTGACAAAAATGTCACCCCAACTGAAATCAACACTGCTCACAATTGACACTGAAAGGTGTTTCTAATAAAAAAGAATATATCCCCTTATGACCTCATAAAGGGAAGATTCCACATCGGGCCAATCTGAGCTTTCATTTCTCAAAGGCGGAGCAAGATACCCAGGGCTCGCCATTTCTAGCCACTGGGGGACCATAGGCACGCTTAGGGAACGCATATGTGAAAATTGTCATGCCATGGGACCTTTAAGCTAAATTTCCAAACCAGTCACACAGCCAGTGAGTTTAGTAACATATAAAACCTGAGTATCTGAGGGCTTTTGTCATGTTGGACTTCAGAGTGCGGTCACATTAAGAGATGGATCACACTTTCAAAAGTATAAGTAACAATTGTGTGTTCATTTTCAGCCGGCACCAGTTCATAGCGCCAGGTTAACACATGGATGAGGTGTACTATGTGCCACATGTCGTGGTTTTGAAGATGTCGCTCACAGTAACTGTGTTGGCAAACTTCCATCAACTTCTTCATCCTTGTTTCCTCACTCAATAGCTTTTCTATTCTTTCATATGCTGTGACGGAGAGCGGCAATCTTAATGAGCAGAGGGTGTACATGTGTAATTACCTGAGTCTAAAATGGCTATGACTATGAAATGAATATAAAATGGCCACTGGTTACATCCTAATTTAATCTCTGTCATGGGGGAGGACAATAAAACACCACTGAAGAAGAAGGAAAGCATTTATTGCTTTTCTTTCTCCGACACACTCATTCCAGCGGAAATAATGCCATTCTCATGCCATTATGACCCTAAAGAAATCTTTTCTTTGTCTTCTTTCTTTCATGTTCACAGAATGTGGTTTCAGGACTGATTTTATTTTGTATTTTTCCCCAGTTGTGTCTGATGGCAGATGGACCTCTAGGCACTGACAGAGATAATCAGAGCAGAGAGGAGAAAGTCACTCGAGGGACTTTAGAGTTTTTCTGTCTGTTGACCAGGATCTTTCTTCATTCCCACGCTGACTACAGTAGTCAGTAGGCATTTTAATAGATAGGCACAAATTTCACATCTTTAGAGTCATTATTATTCTTTATCTTTGGCCACTGGTGAAAAATGTATTTGAGTTCTGACTTTAAACTCAGAATACAGTCAGAATTCTTAGTTTAAAGTCAGAATTCTAAGATTAAAGTCAAAATTCGGAGAGTAAAGTCAGAATTCTGAGAATAAAGTCAGAACTCAGAATTGTGAGTTTAAAGTCTGAATTCTGAGATTAAAGTCAGAATTCTGAGAATAAAGTCAGAATTCCGAGAATAAAGTCAGAACTCAGAATTCTGAGTTTAAAGTCAGAACTCAGAATTCTGAGTTTAAAGTCAGAATTTTGAGAATAAAGTCAGAATTCTGAGATTAAAGTCAGAATTCTAAGAATAAAGTCTGAATTCTAAGAATACAGTCAGAACTCAGAATTCTGAGTTCAAAGTCAGAATTTTGAGAATAAAGTCAGAATTCTGAGATTAAAGTCAGAATTCCGAGAATAAAGTCGGAACTCAGAATTCTGAGTTTAAAGTCAGAATTTTGAGAATAAAGTCAGAATTCTGAGATTAAAGTCAGAATTCTAAGAATAAAGTCAGAATTCTAAGAATACAGTCAGAACTCAGAATTCTGAGTTCAAAGTCAGAATTTTGAGAATAAAGTCAGAATTCTGAGATTAAAGTCAGAATTCTGAGAATAAAGTCAGAATTCTGAGATTAAAGTCAGAATTCTGAGAATAAAGTCAGAATTCTGAGATTAAAGTCAGAATTTTGAGAATAAAGTCAGAATTCTGAGAATAAAGTCAGAATTCTGAGAATAAAGTCAGAATTCTGAGATTAAAGTCAGAATTCTGAGAATAAAGTCAGAATTCTGAGATTTCTGAAGCGTTACATATTGATTAAGCTACAAAATAAGCAACAATCGAAGTTGAAATTTATTATATTGTACTATATTATGTTTTTTAATTTGTTTAAATTTAACACTTAACAACTCAGCAGATCTTCATCAGAACAGTGTGGGTGTGGTGCATATAAACTAAGCCGGTACTGATACACAGCACTTTATAACCATAACGTCAAAGTTCAACTCATTATGCAAAAAAACTCCTGCAGGCATCCTCTGGGAACCCACACACAAACAAGTCCAAACAGTGTCGGGGAGGCAGTTACTGACTCGTAGCCCACTCATTTAAAAATCATTGTTCTTGTGGCTACCATCTACATCTATTTTCTATGTAAACCAATCAGAAGATGATGTAACCTAATGAAATGGATGCATGGCCCCAATATCATACCACGGTCTTGTTTATTATCTTTATATTCAGTCTGATTTAATATCTGGTAGGGTGGTTAATTGTAATATTTAAGGACAAGTATGTGATATGTGCATACACACTTACACTAAGAGACATAAACAAGCCTTGCGGTGTGGTCACAGTGTGTTTGTCGGTCACTGGCTTCAATAAGAATGAGATTGTGTATGATGGATAAAAGGCTTGTGGCAGACTGTCCTCTCTCTCTCTCTTTTTGTTTTCCCTCTTTTCGCTCTACGTTTTGTACGCGTGGGCGGCAGCTTCACCAACAATGTGTTCTTACAGTAAATACTGATAACACTTTATTTGTGTGCATGCAGGGGTGTGCATAAGACCTATATGACATATGTCATTAAGTGTCATTTTAATGCAAATGGAGGGGGTCAGGACAGACCCCATCTGAGGGTTGTTCCCCCATACAAAACATCCTGTCTATTGTAGATAATGTAATAACGTAGAATAAAAATAATTGTGTAAGTCAGCAATGTTCAACTGGCAGAATAACTGATGAATTCATAAAATTCGTCACAATTCTTGAAATTTGGAAAAATCCTTGTAAACTTAGCTGCTGGCTGACTCTCAACGCGTAAAATACGGATGTTTGGGCAATGGCTGTTAACGTCCGACGCGACGAAAAAGTGTGTGTTGTACGACCCTAAAGGAGACAACCAAGTGTGTGTGTGTTGGCTGGAGCGGTAAATCCATCGATGCATTATAAGACCCCAAAAAAAATTCATGTGGCGACTTAATATGCACGCGAATGACATAATCGTCATTTTTGCATTCTTCATTCTTAACAATGATGCCGGTTGTATTCCTTAGCGACAGCGATTTAGCGAAGGTTTCAGCGAAAGTTGGCAAAGAAACGAATATGTAGCCCCTCATTCTTCATACACTTTCAGTCATTTTTACCTGACAACAGGCCTTTCTTCCGGCGAGCGTTTTCCACCAATCAGGACACAGCATGCAACATCAATGTTTCCGCAATCAAAGACTTTAACCATCATTCTTTGGTGAACCGTCTCCTAGTCTGAGATCATTTTCTAGATACGCCTATTTATCATGTCTTAAGGAGTCTATTCTAAATAATAATAAATGTAAAAAACATAGCTTTAATTTAATAAGAAAGTGAAAACATCAAGGCGTATTAGGTATGTATAGATTTTATTTTCTTTGTTTGAAAGTCTGACCCCCTTAGAGAAATTCTGGCCCTTGGAAAAATGTAGTTGATGACCCTCGCTGTAAGTAGTAAAACAATATAAACAGGGCAAAAACATCTTGGGGCCCCCTTTTCCTTGCCTTCCAGTGGTTTGGTCCACAGTAGTTATTTTCTCTCATACAGACTCAACTGTGATATTGTAATTACTTATAAAGTCATGACAATGGATAAAGTCCATCTATGTTAACAATTATAACATTACCTAGCTTGTTTGGTAGTTTGTTTAATAGCTTGATAGTTAGGTAGCTAACTTGCTAATTCCACCCAGCATGCTTTCACTTGTTACAGAAAATGAGCCGGCTGGATAGTTATCAAGTTTTTAATTGCCATAAATAGCGTTTTTTTTCACCCCCTTGCTGCTACTGCTGCTGGTTGGTCGTGTAAAAGCTTGGAATGGCTCTCTCGTGGGATGCTGCTGCAGTGCTTTTCAACTCCAGTCCCTGGACAGGTTATTAGAGCAGCAGTGCATAATTGCAGCCTGGATGGTGTTTGAAACATCCACTCTATCATGCTCCACCAGTGTTGCTTGTGCTGTGTGTTAACGACTCAAAAAGAGAAAAACTGAAATCAAAAAAAACTACAAAATGTTCGGCGCTTTACATACATAAGGACACAGACATTGTACATGTGCATTTTGTAGACGTTGAGCAAGTTCCACCCCCCTCTGACATCTCTCCATTTAGTGCATGTGTAGCTACTGAGGCCTGTGTATAATAAAAGCGGAGCGTAAATTGTAATTTCCCCTTGTGGGATTAATAAAGTAGACATTATTATTAGTATTATTATTATAAACAGATGGAACAAGTTCATTGAACAGGTTTGATCTGTTCATTGGTATACTGCAAAACATTTTTATCCGGTTCACTTATTTGTTTTTTTGACAAAGCATTCAGCCACCTCTCATGGCTGTATATGGCCATAAACTGTATGCAGTGGCTTGAATAAGTTTGATTAAAAAGAGGAATAAAAAAACATCTTTTGGAAATTCATCTCAATGCCTTAATTCAAAAAAAATTGTAAAATCCAACCTTTTAAGGACACCACTTTTCTTTGTGATTGAATAATGTATTGTTAATAAATAAATATTCTTCCTTAAAATACAGGTGGCATAAGTATACACACCCCTATGTTAAATTCCCATAGAGGCATTACAATATGAATACATTATTCATTCACAAACAAAAAAAATTGGTGACCTTAAAAGGCATTAAGAGCAATTTCCAAAAGATGTTTTTTTCATTCTTCTTTTTAATCAACTTTAGCATGGGTATGTAAACATATCAAGCCACTGTATATATATTACTGTATATATATAGATGTTAATGGATGTGTGTGTCCACCTCTGACAACCCATCTCCCTTTCTGAGCATGACGTCAGGAGGCCTTTGAAGCATCTAGCATCATCTTTGACCAACTAGCACCTATATTCACAATAATATTCAACATGTCGACCTTCTCAGTCTGTCTGTGCTTCAAGAAGTCTTCAACCATAATTCCTGTGCCCAAGAAAACAAGACCAACCCCCTGAATGACTACCGCCCAGTGGCACTCACCTCCTCTGTAGTGATAAAATGGATGAAAGGCAGACCACAGGTGCTGAGGGTGGGCGGACAGCGCTCTATCACCCTCATCCTTAGCACTGGAGCACCCCAGGGCTGTGTTTTAAGTCCCCGTAGATTTTCTTTGTAGGGCAGGGCTCAATATTTGAGGGGCTTAAAGTGCTGCCTGTTGAATAATGCTCTTTGAAATAGTCTTAATGCAATATAACCTTTAAAATTTCATTTTTTATTGTTAATGTGCTGTTGGCTTTAATTGAGTATACCTGCACTGTAAATCCTGTGTTGTTGAGATACAACTGAATGTATTTCTAGTTATGCTGTTGACTTGTGTGCTCCTGTGCTGTGGATCAGATCACCCTAACACTAAGGCCTCGGGGTCAGTCAGTAGATATCGGATCTTACTGGCTAGTGAGGCAAAGCTTGTAATAGTTAATGATGTCTCTTAGCATGCTTGAAGTCTTTGCTTAAAGCTAAAAGAGTTAAGTGGATCAAAACAAATGTGACTCACATCTTCTGCTGGTCTGCCGTCTCAATAAAGAATATTTTCTAGAAATATGACAGGAGTGAACTACATCTTATAGAAATATGTCTATTTGTTACTGAATGCTCACTATTGGTGAATGCGATGCTTTCATGATCATTTTGTCATGATGTACTTAGATCTTGGACTGTATTGTATACATTGCAGAAGCTATATTGCCCACTATAGCCCGTGTTACCCACTGATGGAAGATGTGAGAGCCGCTGGCATGTGATACAATCATATAATGCAGTAACATGCTTGCTTGGGCATACCAAAAGATGCTCTAGAATATTTTTGAACCATCTCTGAGCATACTTGAGTGTGAACAGTCTGTTAGTAAAAGCATACTTTATCCCAGGCTGTTCTCATGAACTAGCTGTGTCTGTACTACAATCCTGACATTTTCACTTCACATTTAGGATTAGGAAAACAATTGATGTGCTTGTTGGCTTGTAAAAAAGACAGCCCCGTGTTCTGAAGTCCCCTGTCGGGTTGTTATGAGCTGTTATGGTGTGGTGAGAGGAGCAGATAATGATTTCCCATGAAATAACCCTGGGCTGAGGGTCAACATTTAAGTGTTTACCAGTTGTGATGCATGTGAATCTTTTTAATGTTGATTTTCTCTCCACTGTGTGTATTTTTTTTGTACAGGATGAGGGCTGCGCTGCTGCTGCTGCTGTTAGTTACTCTCATCACTGTCAAAAGTGTAGCTGGAGGGAAAAACAAGAAAGGCAAGATTCTTTCTCTCTCCCTCAATTTCATTCCCTGTTATGATACATCATATGTTTCTGTAATCCAAATGTATTGCAAATATTGATTGTGGAAGCCTGCATTTTTCGGGATTTCTAATTTGTATTTTGGCATTATGATGAAGCATATAACATATTTATAATGCTGGAATGCTGTTCACAGTGCAGTTGAGGGCATTGATTACATATATACATGTATACATACTGTATACATCTGTATTTATATATGTATATATATATATATAAATATATACTGCCACCTAATAGGGTTGTTGTTAGAACAGTCCATCTTTCCAAAACCTATGAAAAAAATGGCGTCATGTTCCGAAATTTGCAAAAAGGAACACTTTTTTCAAGATATAGTATCCCAAACTGGTTTTCTATTCAACTTTTGCCACCTAAATGTGAATAAGGCCTGTCAAAAAAAAATAATTTTAAATTGTATTTTTGCATTATGGTGGAAGCGTATAACATAGCATATTTATAATGCATTTAATTTGATTGGACTGCTGTCCTTTAAATTCATTTGGGATTTACAGCAAAGTTGAGGGCATTGATTACATACATATGTATATATGTGTATATATATATATATATATATATATATATATATATATATATATATACTGCCACATAACAGGTTTGTTGTTAGAACAGTCCATCATTCCAAAACATATGAAAAAAATGGCATCATGTTCCAAAATTTGCAAAAAGGAACTCTTTTTTTCAAGATTTCGTATCCCAAACTGGTTTTCTATTCAACTTTGCCACCTAAATGTGAATAAGGCCGATGTCAAAATCAGCTTCAAGTTATACCAATAATTGTGGCCGGGTTGGATCAGTGGGTAGAGAGGACGCACATATATATTTAAAGGTTCATGCCTCGACGCAGAGGTCCAGGGTTTGAATCCGACCTGTGATGATTTCCTGCAGGTCTTCCCCCTCTCTCTCCCCCCTTCTAACCTAGCTGTCCTGTCAAATAAAGGCAGAAATGCCCAAAAAATAATATTTAATAAGTTAACGCACATACAGCAGAGTTACTGGGGTAATGATGTGGTGATCGAGGATTTCTATCTGTTCAGACTTTCAGCTACACTTTTAAGGCCTAGGATTGGTTTACTTCTGCCCTAAAAACGTCTAAGCAACGCACCACTTTTTAAAAGAATAGTTCAACATTTGGAAATGCTTATTTGCTTTCTTTTTGAGTGTGACATAAGAAGATGAATACACTCGCTGTGTGTTAAGTATAAAGTTGTCATAACAACGTGGTTAGCCTGGCTTGGCGTACAGACTGGAATCCGAGGGAAACGGCTCAGAAATACACCCATCAACACCTCTAAAGCTTACTAATTGCTGTTTTTCATTTGTAATTCAAACACTAACTGGTCTGTTGTCTATGAAAAGTTAAAAGGGACTAAAAGCTTTTTTTTTGTCTTATGCAATTTTTTCAAATTTGGTGACATTGGCACAGTGGAGGGTGATGCATACTTTTTTCAAATTACTTTACAGCACCAGCCAGTTACATATGTATTGACAAATACATTAAAATAAATTATGACTCATATGGATGCTTCCATATTTGGACTTTGCTGCTCGGGTGCATGGCACTGAACCCCCTCTTGCTTTATTCACACAGGATATATCCAGTGGCCAGTCACCAGCAGACTGGTTGAAGCTCAAGCTGTAGCACCGTCATTTAATGTGGAGATTACATGTTGAAACAATATGGAAACTATGCATGTGTGAAATAACCAGTAAATAAATCAATCTTTATTCTATCCTCAGAGAAAAACAAACCTGCCCAGTCCGGGTCAGAATGCGCTGATTGGCGCTATGGCAACTGTGTCCCTAGCAACGGGGACTGTGGAGCAGGGTTTAGGGAGGGGTCATGTGACCAGCAGACCAAGAAGATGAAATGCAGAGTACCTTGCAACTGGAAAAAAGACTTTGGAGGTAACACACACATACATACGCATGCACAGACACACAGAATGCTACTGCTCCGTTGGACCTTTAGTGATTTGATGGATGGATACATTGCAGGTGAAATTAGGGAAGGTAAATTGTGTGTATTTCAGTGTAAAGCAATATGCAACTTAGTACAAGGATTGCAAACTTTTGTTCTATTTGCTATGGACTGAATGACTCCACAGTGAATACAGAGGGGATAAAAAACAACATCACACACGTAACACATGATGCAATCCAGTGCAGCAGACCTTCATGAATTCCTATGTGTAGCTACACTGATACAATTCATGTTGACAGTGTGTCAGTGAAGCTTCAACTCTAATTGAATCAGACGCACATGTTTATGACTTTGTGGTGAGACGCCTCAAGCTCGTAATTAAGTATTTTGTAACCATCATGCTCAGCAACCCAGTCTGACGGCAGTGTGTGTTTGGTAATTTAATGTGTGCACAGACACGTTTATCCCGTTTCTTTTGTGATAGTCCACACATTTTTTAAACTAGCGTAGGCAAAAAAAAGCTTTTCTGTGTAAATGTGTTTTGTATAGTAGGCCTACAAGTCAAAATACACAAAACATATGCATTGCATGGTGTGTCTGTTAAAAGGCACAAAGGCACTCTAAAACTTGCCCCGTTAACTGCAATTTTAGCTCAGTGGACGCTTGTGCACGTAGCTGCAGCTACTCCGAGTTTCCTGCACCGATTCAAGTCGGCGTTTTTTTCAATCAAAAGTACTCGCATATTTATAGCGATCAAAATTAACATACAAATTGGCCGGAATTCTCCTTTAACATTTTCACCTCCAACGTGTAGCCTATATTTTCTTTCGGATTGGGTAAACGCTTTTACCGTGCATAACTTACTGGAACAAAACTAAGAAACTTGTCCCATGGTTGCTTATCCGATTCTTTGAAATGAATGCCCACAACAATAGTTGGATGGATCAAAATTTCAGTAGCTTATGAAGAGAAATGAGTAAAGTAGGTACAGTGGCTTGATAAAGTTTACACACCCATGCTAAAGTTAAACTAACCCCCACCACCACCACCACATCATCACATACCCTTCACCATACCTAGAGATTGGCATGGTTTTATTTCAGTTAGCTTAATAGCTGGTTTGATTTGCATTGAGAGATGATCTTATGGAAAGTTCCCCATGGCTATCTCTATGTATGGTGAAAGGTATGTGATGCTGTGGGGGGGGCTATTTTAACTCCAAAGGCCAAGGGAACTTTATCAGGATGCATAGTATCCTGATCCATGAAATAACTGGCCTTTAATAATAAAAATGTGCCTGCCTCTATGGGAATTTAACATACTTATACTTATGCCCCTTGTATTTTAAGAAAGAATATATATTTATTTACGATACATTATTCATTCACAAAGACAACTGGTGTCCTTAAAAGGTTGGATTTTCCTAAATTTTTTGAATTAAGGCATTAAGATCAATTTCCAAAAGATGTTTTTGTTTATTCCTCTTTTTAATCAACGTTAGCATGGGTGTGGAAACTTTCTCAAGCCACTGTATATTGTACACCGTGCAAAAAAAGGTAAGACAAGTTATTTTTAGTACACGCTGAGTTCTGTTTGACAGAGAAGAACAAAACTACGCCAAAGCTCCACTTGGATGCATTTTCTTAAATCTGTGATATGTCTGCTTTTACTGCCCACGTGAACCCATTGGAGTTATCAATTCCCACTGGACCATGTACGTATGAAAGCTGTGTTGCATGCGTTAAGTTATCTTCTGTCTGTCTCTTTCCGTCTCTTTTCTAGCTGACTGTAAGTATCGGTTTGGTACTTGGGGAGAGTGTGATCCAACCTCTGGCTTGCAGACCAGAACGGGGACATTGAAGAAGGCCCTGTATAATGCGGAGTGTCAACAAGTTCTTTCTGTCACCAAACCTTGCACTGGAGAAACCAAGACAAAACCCAAAGGTTAGCCGGACAAGTTCACTACTGCTGTCACTACTACATCTTCTAGTATTGTTATTTTGGCGTATTATAATGCAAACATTTGCTAATTAGCTGAAAAAAGTAATGTACAGCTAAGGCTGATAGTTATGTTACTACGTTTGCTGGTATTCGGCCATATATCAAAGTATTGGACAGGGAAAACTTTGTGATGGGCGCTAAATGTCCACCACAGCTATGGTGCAGGATTATGGTCTGTACCAAATGTGGCAATGGTAATCCATCAAATAGTTGTCGAGACATTTTAAAACCATTGCATAGCGACCTTATGCTGATGCTAGATGAAATGTCAAGGGATTCATCTTCTGGGGACCATGAATGTCCACACAACAATTCATGATAATCCATTCAGCAGTTATTGACATGCTTCTGAAATTTGGTATTTGGTTTTCTAATGCTTTAATGAAACCTTGACCTAACACACTTGTACACAAAAATGTAGTCTAATTATAGACCACTTTAACTATGAACTGCAATTCACGGAGCTTAATTCTGCTATCAGATTCCTCTAGTTTTTTTATTGAATAGCGTGTGTGTGTCTGTGTGTTAATTGCTGATTTCTTACTTGCTATCTTACCCTTGGACTGCCTTTGGAATCGTCTCATTTTCACTTCTTGCCCCTGCCCCTCCTGAAGACCATTTTAATTTTATATTTGAACACACTTTTAGTCATTTGCATGTCATATTCTTGTTCTATTACATACCATTGCATTAATGATGTGACTAATAATGCGTATGTTTGTGTCTTTTTTTCCAGGAAAGAAGAGAAAAGGCAAGGGCAACTAAAAACAAGGACGGACAAGAGTCTTCAGAGTCAAAGAAAAAACAGATATGAAACAATAATTGTCTGAACCAGCTGTCCTCACACTACAGGACCATGTCCTACACTTGTCCCCAACACTGACAACCCGATTTCCATACACACAATTTTGAATACAGGCTTACTCAACCATGACAAAAACATCCCTTTTATTTTTAAAAAGAAAAGTCTACATCTGGACTTAGATACAATTTGTAAATATGCACTAAACTTTAGATTAGGACTAATAACTCGAGCATGACCTATGGCATTATAACCAGCCAACCCAGCTCCTTCCAAATCAAAGGGCATTTGGAATATTCATATTATAGGCATACATTTTTTAGACCAGCATGTATTTCCTTTAACTTTGAAATATTGTAAAAATGTTCTGTTGGGGAATTCTCTATATCTGACTGATCACTACCAAACCTTTAATATATTAAATACATCTGGGCATCCACTCCACCAAAGCTATTTTACCTCTGACATTGTCTCAGCTCGTTTATGCTTTGGAATTGAATCATTTAGTTAAATAAATTGGACGTGTCATTGGTATCCACACACAAACTGTATACTTTGTGTTTCAGCTTATTCTGTCACAACAAACACAGCCGAGCTTCTTATCCCTTTTAATAATTAATAATAACTACCATATCTACTTCTAGATGAAAGTGCATTTTGATTATCACCTTTATAAATCTGCCTTAGGATCACACACGCCCTTGTTACATTACATAGATTTCTTTCTCTTTGAGTATTATATACATTTTTCTTTTAAAGAAAAGGACTTTCTCTAAGGCTTTCACTTGTTTCACCCTCTTTAGAATGGCCATTCTTTTCTCCTGTAGGTTTGCTGCTGCAGTATTATTTCCATATTTCTTTTGTTTATTAAATTTTCAAAACATACTGTGACAGTGTCTTTTTTTGCATTTATGACTTTCAACTCTTTATTTTAGACCTGTAAGCACAATGTATACATATACTTTTTACAAGTTTTATCCATAATGGACCGAGGCGGGGTCCAATACTGTGATTGGCCAAATGCATCCCCAACTTCAACTTCTTATAAATTACTTATATTACCAATTTTATGGTCACAGACTCTTAATAGGCTCTCAGTAGTCTCACTCAAATAAAGTCACTGTCTTTTAACAGACAGCACTATCTAAATATGTTGACAGGACCACAATGAAAGCCTCGTAAAAGGTTTAGGAGAATAAAAAAAAAAAGCAGTCTTACTGAGGATGTTGTCCCTCCATGTCTGACCTAAAAACACAGCTTAGAGTTCTGGGCTACAGCTTTATGGCTTCAAGGATGATACTGAGGTCCAGAGAGCGGGCAGCCAGCAAAGAGTCCAAAAACATGGAACTTTTTATGCATTATGCTGCATAAACTTTGTCCTTGTTTTTAAAAGATGGATTCTTCCCCTGTGCCACACTGAGTTCCATGTACCCATTAGAACCAGTTTGTAAATGATGGGCCTTTCTTGAGTGTTTGAGAGGGTGTTTTGTTGAGTAGTTTGCTGCTATCTGTTTGGGACTGTTCAGTATTTATGGAATGGACCACCGGAGGAAAATAGGGAAGGGTCATGTCTTTTAATTCTTTGTTGAGGATTTTAGTCTAGGGGGCTTATTTGGTGCATATTTTCCCTGTAGCTCTCAGTCTCAGCCCCCCATCAGATGGGTCTGACCCAACAATTCACACCATCCCCCACTTCCATGATGCACCACACCTGACCCTACCCCCACGATCACAGGTAGGCCTATTGTGAACAATGAGCTATTCAATTCAATTTGATTGCATTTATAGTATCAAATCTTAACAATTCAACACACTTTTCAGATAGAGTGGGTCTAGACCACACTCTAAAATTTACAAAGCCCCAACAATTCTAGTAATTCCCCCAAGAGCTAGCATTTAGTGTGACAGTGGCGAGGCAAAACTCTTTTTTAGGAAGAAACCTCGGACAGACCCAGGCTCTTGGTAGGCGGTGTCAGACGGGGCTGGTTGGGGGGGTAATGAATAGTGGCAATAACAGTCACAATAAAAGAAAATGGAACAGTGACTAGAAATAGTAGAGCGTAGCAGGGTGTAACAGGGCATAGCAGGACGTGTAGCAGGACCACGCCGACAGCTGCAACCATGATTTTGGCGCCACCCTAATCCTAAATTAAGCTCTTGTGAATGCGCACAGATTCACAAAATGGATCACAACAAGCTAAGGACGAAATATGGACCGCTAGCTGGAAGTACAAAAACCTAAAAGTTTCACTCCAAACCCTGTCCGGTGAGGAAACAGAAAATAGATTGTTTTATTGAGTGCAAAGAGTATTGGAGGACTTGCTGGTGCCCTATAAAGACAAGCCTGTGGTGTCTTGGATATGGATTTTGACTTCAAACTGTTTGCGTCAATTTCCAAGAGACAAACAATTGAAAAAGAATGGTTCCGGGATCCCCCAGTCGGAGCTGGTTGATGTGGCTCGGGAATGGGAAGTTTGAGGTCCCCTACTGGAGCTGCTCCCCCCACAACCCAAAACCGGATAAGCGGTCGAAGATGGATGGATGGATGGATGGATGGATGGCTGGACTGCATGCTGAATTCTGAATATTGGATACCAGTTTTAATGTATAGACTAACAGCAAGCAGTCGACTATATTGGACAATGGGTCAATGGAGACAGCTGCCCGACAACACATTTGACGAGTAGGGAGTGAGACGGTGGAGACAAAGCTCAACTTGGGAGACTTAGGAGACAAATATACACACTTTAGGAAGAGACAAGAAGGGAAGAGAGGACTTTAAATACAGATTTCTCTCCTGGCAAACAAAACTT
The DNA here is from genome assembly GCA_013375575.1 of Percina caprodes. Classification (NCBI taxonomy): domain Eukaryota; kingdom Metazoa; phylum Chordata; class Actinopteri; order Perciformes; family Percidae; genus Percina; species Percina caprodes. The sequence goes on from JABXJD010000275.1 coordinate 468,387, forward strand.
GTCAATATTTGTAAGCTTTGAATACAAAAAAAGAATCAGGCACAATACAAATTCTGCTATGTTAGGGGCTGTTTGTTTTTAATTCAAGGGGCTACCGGAGGAGTTTGGGGATCTTTAGTCAAAATAGACTTGACCCTCCCTTGGTCAGCAATCCATTTTTCTATGACCCTCCAAAAGAGGCAAGACCCTCCCCAACAATTTACAGTCATGACATACATGACTTAACCTCTGCTTTCTCATCTTACCCATTACACTCCACCAAAACGGTGGCCATTTCAGTAGCCTGGCTCCACCTTCCTACGTACTTTGGCTAAATTTTCATTTCCATCTGGGTTTGCGGTATATTCTTGGGTTTTCTCCGGCCAAATTGTAACCGTCCAATCAGTGAACGGAGGGAGTGGCTGAGAACGATGACGTTATGCCATAGAGTTCCGTAATAGTGGCGGAGAAAGATGCGAGCAAAGCCATTCGGTCCATTGTGGCAACGCTGCCGAATATCCAGAAGTTGAAGCCCAAGCAAGAACCATCTTTGCTGTGTTTTGTTGGTGGCCGTGATGTTGTGGCTAAGGCTAATGCTATGAGGCTAACGCTAGCGATGCTAATGCTAAATATCAGCCTTATCGATCTTCCCTCTTGTTGCACATGCGCATGACATACGCTACGACCAAACGTTTGCGATTGGTTATGGCAGATCTAGAAGGGCTCTGGGCAGATCCAATAGTTTTAAACTTCAACAAAGGAACCGCCTTCAAGGAAGTTAACACTCATCAGTGGAGAGTGGCCAGACTCTCTGGACTAATGAAATGGACCAGAGTCTGGTAGGATCAGGCTAATGGACCAGAGTCTGGTAGGACCAGACTAATTGACCTGAGTCTGGTAGGACCAGGCAACCATTTCAGTAGATTTACTCACTAACATTATTGTGGAAACACAATAAGCATGGAAACTAAATGCACACTTCCTGCATTACTGGATTACTTTAAATACTAAGTAACTACTCTAGTAAACTAGTATTCACATGAAATGAAACAATAAAACATTGAGACCATTCAACAAAGCACGCTAGGTAATAATAGGACGCATTGGCGCCAGCAATGACATTCACTCTAGAATCTTTGCTAGTGCCCTGTAGAGGACTCTCAGTCTCTCCACTCGAAAGCCTCAGCGTGAGGCTTTCATTTTACTCCCCCCTACCCTGCAAAAGAGAAGGAAATGAAGGATAAATGTGGTGTGCCTGAAGTGTGAGGAATGCAAGGATTACTACCTGCCATCACGGGGCAATGCCTGCAGCTACTGTGGATGCACAAAAGTACACCACCTGCAAGTCCCAGAGACCAAGTTAGGTCAGACATTTGAAAGTTGCCAGAAATTCGACCAGGTATTAATGTTACGTTACTTACATTTGACATGGTTCATGTTCCTAGCGTTTCAGCTGTTGGTTTGACGCTTTCAACAAATATTTAATTGCAAGGCAACATGAAACCTTTGAGCTAGTCAGCTTCATTATATTCCAGCTCCATGTCAGTGATGATACATTGGCAACAGGTGGCCCAGTTAGCGATAGTGTTGCATTCTCAAAGAAAGCAACTCCAAACCCATGTTGCTGTCATGTTGCCTAGTAGGTAGGCCTATCTATATGCCTTGTAGACCTACACCAAACATTCATTAAAAATGGTCCTGTAGTAGACCTGTTCATAGAATGTTCATTTTCCAAACAGCTGTGCGGCCTATGCTCTGTTGCTATGTGCCAACTGGATTAGTTTTATCATTGACTGAGCATCCTGTTAAATATGGACATGAATACTTTTTTATTGTGACAATGTAACAATTCCAAAAAAAATGCCTTATTTGGTTTCCAATATTTGGATTTTATAGAAGGTAGAATTTAACAAGAAGTACACAACACTAGGTACAAGTGGCCGAAAAGGGTTTCCTCAGGAGGGGGGCTGGCGTCACCCTTAGAGATAGGGTGAGAAGCTCAGTCATCCGAGAGGAGCTCGGAGCAGAGCCGCTGCTCCTTCGCGTCGAAAGGAGCCAGTTGAGGTGGTTGGGACATCTGGTAAGGATGCCTCCTGGGCGCCTCCCTAGGGAGGTGGTCCAGGCACGTCCAGCTGGGAGGAGGCCTCGGGGAAGACCCAGGACTAGGTGGAGACATTATATTTCCAACCTGGCCTGGGAACGCCTTGGGATCCCCCAGTCGGAGATGGTTAATGTGGCTTGGGAAAGGGAAGTTTGGGGTCCCCTGCTGGAGCTGCTGCCCCCGCGACCCGACACCGGCAAAGCAAGACACCGGTAAAAATACCAAAACTGAGACAGATTTTGAAATATTCTTTTTTTTTGCCTATATCCAACAATGAGGGATTACCATGAATGTCTATTTGACGGACCCCCACGTCGAAAAACAACGCAAAAGGTATACCTCTTTCGTTGGAACTTGACGCCAGGGGTGCTTGACGACACATTTGACAAGTAGGGAGTGAGACGGTGTTGCCTATCTGTGTGACTTATTTGCTTTAATTTTGGGTCTTGTGTGTTTGTGTAGTCTGTCCTCTGTTTTAGAGCTACATGGTGGAGAGGAGGTAATGTGGCTTAAGTATGTTTGGCAACAGTTGCTGTATGTCCTTCCAGGTCCATTCTTCATTGTACTTAATGGAATGAACTTAGGTTCGGGAGCAACAAGCCTTTATATTCTCCGCCAACTCACTCAGTGCTGGAGGACAGACAGACCATGCAACAGAATCAAACAATCAAAAACAAAAAATACTCACCTTACTATGGCTTTTAAACTGCTAATCAACCTCCATAATTTGGACGACAACTTGTACAATAATCTTTTTGAAACCAGTTACACTCATGACACAATACAACAGTTAGACTGCAACCCAGCAGCTTCACGCGCTCCTTGGTTAATGTAACACGGCAAAGTCATCTCCATTCAGGATCACTTAATCAGAACTCTCAGACTCCGGAGAGCCTCAGCTCTGCTAACGGCGAGGGTCCAACACCAAGCAAGCAGTGGCTATGAAGGAAACGGGGCCTCCGTCTCCTCTTCTTTTCTACCCTTCCTTCAGCTGCTTTCAGCAATACGGCTTCTGCTCCTCCCTTCTCTTTTACAGCCCTCTTGTGAAAACTAAGTGGCTCTGCTACAGGCTAATCATACCTCTTCCCCCTCCCTTTCCCACCACCCAAATGTTTTTTCTATACATTTCAAAAACTACACTCTATCCACAGCAACACCACAGCTGGTTAAATTCATCAATTTCTTCGGAGATGGCGTTATATTTGTTATAGTGTACCAAGCACCTGGTCCGTACTCTGAATTCTTATCTGAATTTGCAGAGTTTTGTCAAATTTAGTCCTTAAAACGGACAAAATTCTTATTGTAGGGGATTTTAATATTCATGTGGACAATGTTGTACTGCGTTTATCTCTCAAAGTGTTCATAAACCATCCATCCCAAATCGATAATTTTGTTGCTAGTGCAGCAGGCTCGCTGCAAATGACACTCAACTCTGTTGTCCCTCTAAAAAAGAAGATAATGAAACCAAGACAGTTAGCTCCATGGTATGGTAATACTGAAACTCACAAATTAAAGTAAATATCGCGGAAACTTGAGAATATTTGGCGTTCCACCAAACTGGAAAATTCTCGTTTAATTTGGCAAGATAGTCTTAAAACCTATAGGAAGGCCCTCCGTAATGCGTCATTAATAAAGGAAAATAGGAACTTTCTTTTCAGCACTGTAGCCAGGCTAATGAAAGGCCACAGCTCTATTGAGCCAAGTATTCCCATAGACATTATGAGATTCTTCAATGATAAACTATTAAACTATTAGAAGCAAAATTCACCACTGGCACTGACTTATCTCTAAACTCAGAAACCTTAGAAACAGCTGTAAAACCAGATATATGTTTAGACTGCTTTGCATCACTTGATCTTTATCAATTTAATTCAATTATTTCATCATCTAAACCATCAACCTGACTCTTAGACCCCATCCCGACTAGGCTACTTAAAGAAGTGTTACCCTTAGTCAACACTTCTCTACTAGATATAACCAATCTGTCTTTATTAACAGGCTGTGTACCACAGAACTTTAAAGTAGCTGTAATTAAACCTCTTGTTAAAAAGCCCAACCTTGATCCAGATGTTTTAGCCAACTATATCCAACCTTCCATTTCTCTCTAAGATTCTTGAGAAAGCATTAGCCAAACAGCTGTGTGACTTTCTGCATGACAACATCTTATTTGAGGATTTTCAGTCAGGATTTAGAGTTCATCATAGCACAGAGACACGCACTTGTGAAAATTACTAATGACCTCCTAATTGCATCAGAAAAAGGACTTATCTCTGTACTGGTGTTATTAGATCTTAGTGCTGCATTTGATACCATTGACCATCATATCTTATTACAGAGATTGGAACATTTAATTGGCATTAAAGGAACTGCTCTAAGCTGGTTTAAGTCTTATTTATCAGATCAATCTCAGTTTGTTCATGTTAACGTTGAATCCTCAATGCACGCCAAAGTTAGTCATGGAGTACCACAAGGATCTGTGCTCGGTCCAATCCTGTTCACTTTATATATATGCTTCCTTTAGGCAATATTATCAGGAAACACTCCATAAACTTTCACTGTTATGCAGATAATATTCAATGATATCTATTGATCAAGCCGGATGAAACTAATCAATTAGCTAAACTTCAAATGTTCCTTCAGGATGTTAAAACCTGGATGAGCTGTAATGTTCTAATGTTAAACTCAGATAAAACTGAAGTTATTGCTCTGGGGCCCAAACACCTCCGTGATGCATTATCCAAAGAGATAGTTACTCTGGATGGCATCACTCTGGCCTCCAGCACCACTGTGAGGAATCTTGGAGTTATCTTTGATCAGGACATATCCTTTAATTCTCACATTAAGCAAATTTTAAGGATTGACTTTTTTCACCTACGTAATATTGAAAAAATCAGGAATATCCTGTCTAAAAATTAACTAGTCCATGCATTTGTTACTTCTAGGTTGGATTACTGCAATTCTTTATTATCGGGCTGCTCGAAAAAGTCCATAAAGACTCTTCAGCTGGTCCAGAATGCTGCAGCACGTGTTCTGACAGGAACCAGGAAAAGAGATCACATCTCTCCTGTTTTAGTGTCTCTGCATTGGCTTCCTGTAAAATTCAGAATAGAATTTAAAATCCTTCTTCTCACCTACAAAGCTTTTCATGGTCAGGCACCATCTTATCTTAAAGAGCTCATAGTACCTTACTACCCCACCAGAGCACTGCGCTCCCAGAATGCAGGGTTACTTGTGGTTCCTAGAGTCTCTCAAAGTAGATTGGGAGCCAGAGCGTTCAGCTATCAGGCTCCTCTCCTGTAGAACCAGGTTCCAGTTTGGGTTCAGGAGGCAGACACCGTCTCCACATTTAAGAGTAGGCTTAAGACTTTCCTCTTTGATAGAGCTTATAGTTAGGGCTAGCTCAGGAGAGTCCTGAACCATCCATTAGTTATGCTGCTATAGGCCTAGACTACTGGGGAACTTCCCATGATGCACTGGGCACCTCTCTCTTCCTCCTTCTCTCCATCTGTATGCAACCTCATCCCATTAATGCATGTTATTAATTCAACTTCTTCCCTTTCTTGGAGTCTTGTGCTCGCTCGCCCCCGGAGTCTTGTGCTCTCTCGCCCCTCTCCTTGCTCCTCCTATCGCTTCCTGCAGGTGTCTGTGTCTCTCTTTCTCTCTCTCTCTCTCTCTCTCTCTCTCTCTCTCTCTCTCTCTCTCTCTCTCTTCTCTTGCTGTCTCTTTCTCTCACCCCCAACCGGTCGAGGCAGATGTTCTGCTCAAGGTTTGCTCAAGAATGCAGTCGAATGCTCTGATGCTCTTCAATAGGTTTATTTTTATCTATTTTCTTTTATTATTTCAGGACAATGCACATTGGTGAGCATGTATAGAAGTACACGTGTAGCCCAAGGGCTAAATTCCATCTGTAGTCCATTAAGCTGGTTACATTAAAAAATGACAAAAGATATACAATAGTAACTATAATGGTAACAAGTAATAGTAATTTGGTACATAAAAAAGGAGAAAACAGAAAAAAAGAAAGAAAAAAGTGTTAAAACTGAGACACAATTCATTAGTATGCTCAGTTACAGTTCACTATACAGTTAGAGGTGGTTGCACGTTGGTTAGCTCTAAGCCACAGCTTTACCTGGCTCTTAAAGGAGGCCAAAGTGGGACATTCCCTTATAGTTGGGGGTAGTATGTTCCATAATGCACTACCTGTAATAGATAATGCATTATGGCTGAAGGGTTTTTTTCTAAAAGGAAACTCACAGTCCCTCTAACAGCTCTTCTGATCCGAGACTGCCTGTATTTAATAATCTCTAGCAGTGGAGGTGGCGCCAGGCCATGTAGTACTTTATAGCATATTGAGGGAAATTTACAAAAATGATCAAAGCTCAGTAAGTAATATTTTCTCTAATGATGTTCAGAGAAAGTTTTTTTTTAAATCTAGAACCCTACATAGATACATATCAGCTGGTGATGCATGAGTTCAGATGTAAAAGTACCATTTAGTGCAGAAACATCAGAGCAGCTGCATCTGACAGAGATCCTCTGATTTGCTTAAAATGACAAAGATTGAATTTAATTATGTTGGATATCATTTTAACATGGTTTTTGAAAGAGTCTGGAGTCTATAATTGTGCCTAAGTAATTTAACTCATTACTTCCAACTCTTCTGTGCCAAAGAACACCCCTGATTGAGAAAGCATAATAATAGAAGGTTGCTTCGACAAGTATAAGCAAACAGTTTTGTTGCATTTAAGATAAAATACGATCTATTGAGCTATGTTTGTATGTGTGTAAGAGCTGTTGAGAGAACTTGTGCTGCCTCCTCAGGATTTTTTGCTTTTAAAAATTACAGTGTCGTCGGCGTAAAACTGGACATCAACATGTAAACAGCATTCAGGTAAATCATTAATAAATAATGAAAATAAAATGGGCCCCATTATGGAGCCTTGGGGGACTCCTACTGAACAACCCATGTAAGCAGAACTAACCCCGCCCACCCCAGTGCATTGTTCTCTGTGAGACAAGTATGAGTGAAACCAGTAAATAGTTTGAGCAGAAAAATTGAACCATGACAATTTAGATAGCAGGAATTTGTGATTGACAGTGTCAAAAGCTTCTTTTTTTTAATCTAGGAATACGGCACCAACACATCCATTTTTATCTAGCTGACATTTAATTTTTTTCCATGAACGTGGCCAATGCAGTCTCGGTTAAGTGGTGTGTCCAAAACCCAAACTGCATGGGATTTAAATATGTTGGGCTATTGCTGAGGAATTCAATGATTTGTTCAGTAACCCATTTTTCAATAATTTCGGCAGTTATAGGTAGAATGCTAATTGGTCTTTAGTTATTCATGTCAGATTTGTCTCCAGCTTTAAATACTGGGGTGACTGAGGTCAATTTCCACGCCTTAGAAACAATTTAATTTTGTATAGATAAATTAACTAAGTGCATGACTAAAGCCACCTTATGTGATTTTATAAAGCTAGTGTCAAGACAATAAATATCCTTGGCTTTAGGGTTGTTCTAAGCCTTAATGACATCAATAACTTCTGGTTCTGTGATTTCTTGGATATAAAATTTTGGATGAGCATTGTCAGGTAGAGTAGGAAACTGCTTATCAGAACCCTCAAAAGATGTGAATCGTTTCACTAAATCTACTACTAATTTAACGAAGAAGGACTTAAGCTCTTGTGCCAGAACAACAAAGTCTCTCACCAGCAGGTTGTTCATTTTTAATTCTAAGCCTTTAGTTTCCTGCTTGGGTTGTTTCCCTGTCAATTTATTTATGTTCTGCCATATTTCTTTTACTGTTATCTCCAGCGTTTTCAATAATTTGGATAAAAAAGCTTGCTTTGGCCTTTTGTAATTTGGACGTAACTCTATTTCTGACTCCTGTAAAATTAAGTCTGTCTATATTAAGTCCAGACTTAATACATTTTCTAAGTAATTGATCCCTATGCTTTATTAGCTTTAAACAGGCAGGGTTGAGCCAGGGGAGATGGTTGGACCTCTTTCTCCCATGGCACCCCCTCCTGGATAAAGAGAGGATATCCTCTTTCACATTTGAGAGAAATAAGTCACCCCCAGCGTCTGCATTCTCGCATTCCATAAGGCCAATCCAGTTAATATCTTTCAAATCTCTGTCCACATTTTCTAGTTGGTTCTTGGGGATTGTCATATTAATAGAATGGTTGGTTGAAGTATGACATGGATTTTCTAAGCGTTTGACCTTTCTAGAAAAAAGATGACGTTTTCTGAGAGACCTTTTAAAAGATTGTGGGTGTTTTTGATCCTTTCCTGTTTATTGGTGAAAACGAAGTCAATTCTGGAGTAAGTGCAGTGTGTAATTCTGGTGGCTTGTTCTATTACCTGAGTGAGGTTCAAGTAATCTGTTATAAACTTGATATTTGAGTCTGTTTTGTCATTCCAATTGACATTAAAATCCCCAAAAAGGAGGATTTCTTTTTTTGATTACATAATGTAAGGAGTGCTTTGACCTGATCATAGAAATCCAGATTATCAGTAAGTTTTTTTGATAGATGCAGATAACTCTCAGTGACCTCTCTCTCGAAAGGGAGATATTTACACCAATGCATTCTATTGTGATGTTACTGGGTGTTATTGGCAACCAGCAGATGATTGTCTGCATACAAATACATTAAAAACAGCCTTCTTACTGCAAGGGATCTCAGAAACAGCAACTCCAACATAGTTCTCTAATACACAACCATTGTAATTACACAGTGTCATGTGAGTACACACATAGGCACAATAGTAGTGTAACACTAACAATACTAAGCATTAGCATGCTTCTAGCGAAATTTATGCTAACATACTGCATTTCAACTAAGTATCCCAATTCAATTTTTATTTATAGTATCAATTCATAACAAGAGTTATCTATAGACCTAGATTGCCGGGGGACTTCCCATGATGCACCGAGCACATCTCTTCTCCTCCTTCTCTCCATCCGTGTGCAACTTCATCCCATTAATGCCATTCATTCATGTTACTAACTCGACTTCTTCCCTTTTCCG